>RJWM01039146.1:0-16123 GCA_004363535.1 Dasyprocta punctata | reverse complement strand
GCCCACAGGGCCCGCAAAGCCTGACCTGACCGTTCCCGGCGTGGCTGCTAGGAAAAGCCGGAGAGGCCCCCTGTGCGCTCACGGGGTCCTCACTCACCCAGGCTGGGCGGGGGACCAGCAGCTGGGGCACTGGAGGAAGACGCGCCGCTCAGACTCCCTGGGAACCCCGGGATGCGGCAGCACCTCTGCAGCCCTCTCACGATTCGGACATCGTGCTGAGCGAGCCGCCCATTCGCCAGCAGCCCGGGGAGACTCCTGGCCATCTCGCTAGACCCGCCGCGTCCCGGTTTTTAAGAGACAGAGAGAGCTGGACGTAGCGGCGCACACTTGTGATCCCAGCTACGAGGAAAGCTGAGTGAGCAGGAGGACTGCAAGGCCCCGGACGCCTGGGGAAGCTCAGTGGGACTCTGGTCTCAAAGTCAGAAACAGAAAGGGCTGGGGGTGTGGCTCAGTGGCCGAGCGCCTCCATCACTGCAGGGGGCTGCAGGCCGGCAGGTGTGTGCACACGAGTGTCACACACACACATGCGCACGCGCACTCACAGCTCCGGTCCTGGGCGGGTTGGAGTGAGCACAGCCCGCCTGGTCGCTCCCAGGAAAGCAGCCGCCACGCGGCCTCAGGACACATGGGAAGCTGTCTGGTGCTCAGAAAAGCACACAGAGTGGGCAACCTTGAAGTGGGGCAGAAGGCAAAATTCTAACACCCCCGAAGCAGCGTCCCTGGGCTGGCGAAACCCCAAAGCAAGCACCACTTGGGGGCAGGGGGAGGCCAGGGTGGGGGAATCTGTGGGTTTCTTCTGTTTCCTCACGCCCCAACCCCTGGGCATCCTGTTACCACTGCGGTAGCACAGCTGGGACCAAGGGGACCTGAAAATGTGCAGAACCCCGAGGTGGGGACCCTTCCTCTTTGGTCACAAGAGAACTAAGCTGTGAATTGTACCCCCTGCCCCGTCCTCCTGCCACGGGTCCAGCTCATAGTGCAGTCCCAGAAAGCACAGACAGAGGAGGGTGAGTCAAATCCCAGTTTCCTGGCCAAAGACCAAAAAGGGGGACCAAAAGGGGCCCCAAAATGGGAAGCAAAAAGGGAGACGTCAGAGAGGGAAGCTCAGAAAGCAATGGTATCAGTTCACTTCTGTGGAGACTGGATGAGTTTACAAAGAAAAGGACTTCATTTAAGCCACAGCTTTGGAGGCCGGGCGTCCAAAGCACAGTGCAGGCCCGGGTGAGGCCCGACCTTGGCCGTGTCGCCAAGATGGCAGACGCCACCGAGCACGTCAGGTGAGAGGGAGGGTGAACCTTAAAACAGAAAGCCAGAGAGGTTGGGTGGGCTGGGCCCAGTCTTGTGCAGCAACTGTGTCTTGAGAACCAAGCAGGGTCCCGGGAGAAACACCTTCAGCCCTCCAAGGACACAGCCCCGTGACCCAAAGACCTCCAGGCATGCTCGGCATCCCAGTCCTTGGAAAGCTGAGGCAAGAGGGTTCTGAGTTCGAGGCTGGCCTGCACTACATACTGAGACCCTGCCTCAAAAAACCAACAAACAAACAAACAAACAAACCAAATGGAATTTTTAGAACTGAGTAATACAATGACCAAAATTAAAAACTCACTGGATGGGACCAGCAGTCAAACGGAGAGAGGAAAGAGTCCAGGGACCTGACAAGGACTCGTACAAATGACCAAATCTGACAAGCGGACAGAGAGAAAAGACCGGGGACCCAGGGGAGGGGGCCCTGTAGCAGCCGCAGGAGAGGACCGCACGGGGTGGGTGTGTGCAGGGTCCCGCTGGACACAACTGAAGCCGGTCTGCCTGCCACTGCCCGCCCGCCCACCCTGACAAGCATGCCGAGCCTGACGGGGCAAGCGAGTCGTTAAGACGAGCAGTGGAGTGTGCCACTCCGGCCACCCGGGCCACACAGCTTCTCAGCTGAGGTCGGGTACCCGGACCGCGTGACGAAGGGCGGGTGCATCGCGCCTGAACAGCCCAGCTCCTGTCCCTAAGTCCCCAGAAGCTGCTCTCTGCCCTCCTGGCCCCGTCTGCCTCTTGCTTTGGCCTTGGGCTCCTTGTGGCCGGCTCCACACACCACAGCTGGGATTCTCTGAATCAGTGCTGGAAATTGTTGAAGACGCAAAGGCTGAAAACGTAACCTCTCCTCGCCGCCATTAGGCCCTGCGTGCTTCAGCACTGCCCGTTGGTTGCCCTAACCCGCTGCTCCCACTTTGGAACTGGCCTTCCACGGGGCGCTCTCCTGTGACCCCTTCTCAGTGCCCCCCGATGACATCGCTTGTCCCCACGGCTACCTCCCTCCCACATAGGTGCTGGCCGTGTCCGCACACTGTCCTCGCCGCCCCTGGGCTCTTGCTTGCTGCTTTACTGTCTTTTATTTGCCTCTGGTCATCTCCGCCCTCAGAGAGGAACACACATCCCTCGTGCTCCCGGGGCCCTGGTTAGGGGCCCCCCGCCCTGTGGGCACCTGGCAGGGCCTCACCCTCCGGACGCAGTCCTCTTCGCTCAGGCGCTCCTGAACCAGTTGGATGAGCAGCGAGTCAGGGATTTTCTGAAAGAAAGATAACACAGGAGATGAGACCCCAGCTTGCATCCGGGAGCTCAGGCGGGCACGAGGCCGGGCCCCTCCAGCAGGGCCGCTCCAGCAGGCCCCCTCGCATGCAGCATAGCGGGAGAGAGGGGACTGAAGAGAGGGGCAGGGCACCTACGGAGAGGGGAGGACGGAGGAGACCCGGCCCTGCAGGGCCCAGCTCTGCAGGCTCACATCGGGTGTCTCAGTCAGTTTCCTCACCTGGCACCCACCACCTAAGGGAGAAGAGGTTTATTTTTGGCTCTTGTCGTCCGTAGTCAGCTGGCTCCAAGGCCGGAAGGCGTGGCAGAGGGGCCTGGTGGAGGAGAGCTGCTCGCGGCATGGTGGGCAGGAAGCAGAGAGAAGGGAGAAGCCAGGCAGGGAGCCGAACCATTTCCGGTCCTACCCAGGGACCTCTTCCAGCCAGACCCCACCTCCTAACACCAAGTCAGCCTTGATGCCCCCGTAATGCAGTCACCTTCCAAGAGCCCCACCCAGGAGCGCATGAGGCCCTTGGGGGACATCTCGATAGAAACCATAGCACAGGGCGAGCAGGGCGGGCGGCAGCTTCCCTCCAGAGGGGCCAGGCGATGTGAGCCTGCAGAGCTGGGCCCCTGCAGGGCCGGGTCTCCTCTGTTCTCCCCACTCTGTGGGTGCCCTGCCCCTCTCTTCAGTCCCCTCTCTCCCGCTACGCTGCATGTGAGGGGGCCTGCTGGAGGGGCCTGGCCTCGTGGGTATCTGAGGGTGGAGGCGAAAGGCGTCCTCGGAGTCCACAGTGTCCAGGGGAACCAGCCCTGCAGGTTGGAGGACCTGCCGCAGGAGGCTGGCACAGGCTTCAGGGGCACAAGCCCAGCCCAGGAGGCCCCGAGGGGACAGCTGCAGTGGCGTGGGCTCAGACACTCATGACCCGGGTCCTGGCTGCCCACTGAGCAGCCTTGGGCCCCCATGCCCGTGGCCTCAGTTTCCCCATCTGCAAAGGAGATGAACAGAACCTGCTTCACAGAGTGGTGAGGATCACAGGTGATCGGCTGTGGGGCAGGGCTGGGGGCTCCGAGTTGGGGCAGTCGTCACCGTGTGCATCCTCAATGCACCCTGTACCCTGAACCTTCTTCTGGCAAGGAAGCAGCTCTGCCCAGGGGACCCCCAGGCCCGCCTACGTCTCCCCTTCTTCTAATACACACCAGGGGCTCAAAACCTGCCCCCATCCCCAGCCGCATCACTGACAGCAGACTGAAAGAATAAAACACACTCCACATGCTAAGTCCTGCTGGGACGGTGAGGCTTTCCAGCGCAGCCCTCCTTAGGCAGAGCAGAGATTCATCCTCAGCATCAGGGCCCGTGCCCTGCCCTCCCGGCAGGCTCCTCCCTCTTAGCCACATAATAGCTGCGGCAGCTCCAGCCCGCTGAGGGCCTCCTTAGGCCTCGTCTACCTCTTCAGTAGAAATCAGTAACAATATTGTAGTTTTTGCCTTTTTATTTTCCTCTGTACCCACTTCCAGTAACGCATCTCCCCAAATTTCCTTTGAGGAGTCACCCTCTTGCCCTTGCGCCTGTATGCTTTAGGTAGGGGCGACCCCACCTGCGGATCCAGAGGAGGGCCCGGATGAGCCCGAACTGCTTAGCAGTGCATCGGACCCTTCACTGCTGTGATTTAGTCAAAAGCTGTCTCTAACCCAATCCCAACCAGTTCTCATTTTTTGGTTCAAAACATCAGTGTGAATGTAAAGGGCCAGATCGGAAGCTGAGAGAATGTGAGAGCTGGAGCCCGAGCAGCCACTGTGCAGGCACGAGGGGTGAAAATACCAACACCAGGCTTAGCCCTGGAAAGGGAAGAAAGAGAGCAGACGAGGGAATGAGGCTGAGCGTCTCAGTTGGAGACTGGACTTCGAATGTGTTCGCTTGGGAGTTACGGGGCCACTCTGACTTCTATAAAGTAGCAAACAAGCGAAGGATAAAAACGAGGAGAGGATGAATGAATGATGCCCGGAGGACACTGGAGCGGGAAGAGGCCCGCCACGTCCTGCCCCCGGTGCCGAGACCTCCTGAGACCCCTTGAGACCCTACAACACTGGCGCCGCGCCCCCGTGCACCTGGCTCCGGTTGGTGGCCCCACCTGGTGGCTCCGATGCATGGTCTGGGGCTGAGCTGAGAATCTGGGGCTCTAACACACTTGGGAGTGGTATGACTTCTGCCAGCCTGGGGCCCCACCTGGGAGTCTTGGGCTCAGCTGCCCCAGGCACCCAGGGCCCTGGCCCTTCCACAGAGGGACAGCGTCTTCCCATGGGTGCCCGTCTCCTCCTAGTGCCCAGGACACTTCCGAATTTGGCACAGGGGCTGGCGACAGGAAGCGACCCTGACCTGCCCCTCCCGTTCTTTCTGGTCCCCTGATGTCCCTTCCTGTCCCCAGGTAGAGCCAGTCTCCACCCCAGGCCCTGTTCCCAAGACTCCTCTTCCCTCCGTGACAACACCCAGTGGGGAGGCAGCATTCAAACAGGTCAGGGACGCAGGGGGTGCCACACTGGGACAGGGGGAACCAAGCAGTCAAAGAACATGAGTTGAAAGGCAGCAGCTCAGGCGGGGCGCGGCGCCACCCGCAGCCCACGCAGCAGGGGACAGGCTGGTGGCTTTGAGTGCGGCCCATCCCGGGCGCCTCCCCGCCGCTCCCTGCCACCGCGCTGTCTCCGCACCAGCTTTGATGTGTCACGTCAGCGGCGGGGGCTTCCGGGGGCCGCTACTCCAGGCCCTGCCAAGCTGTCTTAGTGGGAACCAGATGCCTCTGTACAGAGATCTGCCATGTCCCCCGGCCCGGCCCCCTGCCGAAGCCCAGCTTTCTGGGGAGAGCCGGGGACAGCGGGTGGAGCGGGGAAGGCCACCCCTGCCCATGGAAAAGGCCAGTCCCAGGTGCAAGCGTCCTGTGGCCCCTGATGGGAGGCCCAGCGCGCCCAGCCCGCACCCTTGCCCGGCAGGCAGGCTGGCTGCCTGGGCTCCCATCTGGGCCTCTTTCTGCCGGCCCTGCCTGCCCAGGCGCCAGCTCCTGAGCTCAGCACGCGGGCCAATGGGCTGTTCGGGGGCCCCACGCATGGCTCCGTGCCTGGCTCCGCCCCCACCCCCGCCTGAACTGAGCCTGCAGTGCCCATCACCAGGCCCCACAGTATGACTTCAGGAGCAGAGTGGGGAGGGTCAGAGCAGAGCCACCCTGATGTATCCCTCACCCTGCCACCCGCCCCGAAGGGCCACCCAGAGCCCTGCCGTGACAACCTGCATAGTCAGCGCAGGTGACCGGCTGGCAGCCACCAGGTCCCGGGATCTGGAGGCAGAGGAGGGAGGGAACCGGAGAGGCTGGGGAAGAAGGGATGAGAGGCGGCAGCCGGGAGAGGGGCCCTGGGCAGCCGGGGCGGAGCAGGGAGCCCTGGGGTGGCTCCGGTCCATCAGGGCTACAGCTGCCCTGTCCAGAGCTCGGAGCAGACCGGGTCCTCCGCCACTCCCCTCCCAGAGCCTCCCTGAGCCACAGGCTGGGTGAGGCCTCAGGGCTGACGGAGACGGTGCGGGGCTCGGAGCAGGAGCGGAAGGCGGGGTGTGGTGGGTTGACCAATGGTCCACTTGGGACACCCAGCTGAACAGAGTCGGGGTGGCGCTGGGTGTGGAGGGCCCACCTGAGGATCGTTGCCAACAGCATAAAAGGAGACCCGGAGGGGAAGGTGGTGCCGTGGATTCTCCTGGGGAAGCTCGTCACGCTGGCTTTCCTGATGAGAACTCAGCTCTTATCATCGGAGGAGCTCAAGTCCTAACAGTCGCTGAGGACGGCTGCAGTTCTCTTCGGGAAGCCCTGGTCCTTACCTTGAGCGTCGCTTTCTGGCTCCAGGGCAGAACCCTCAGCCTGCTGACAGCTCCTTCACCCCGCTGGTGCAGACTTTCTAGCTTCTACCGCTGACCTTCGGGCCTTCCCAGTGCAGATCTTTGATAGGCACTTGCCTGAGACATTGTCTTTGGCTCCCGGCCTCCAGCCAGACTCAGGGGCCTGGGGCGGGGTGGGGGCACTGCCATGGGCTCCAGGTCTTCAGCTGGACTTGTGCGGGACATTGCCATGGGACCCCGGCCTCAGCTGGATCTCTGGGTCTCTGGTGTGTGGACAGATCTCCTGTACTCTTCTGCATTTGACTCTGCGTGAATATTTTAAAATAATCCTTGAATTATGAGTCCTGTACTAAATCTACTCCCTTGCAAACCTTGACTACGACTTGGGGCTCCCAGGGCCCTTTGTGGCCCCCGGCTCTTGTGTGCAGCTGGAGGCAGGATGAGGATTCTGGTCCTTTCATTTGGATCTTAAAGGCAATGAGAGTCACGGCAGCCAGGCACGGGGCACCTCTGCCCTGGAGCAGATCTGACATCTGCAAAGGGAAGGGAAGCGAAGCCAGGAAGGACCCAGCTTCGGGAAGGAAAACCTGCTCCTTGGTGTCGCGCCAGCCTTCCAAACTAAGGTCACTTATTCACTCAACAAACAGGCTGTTCTGCTCTGATGCAACATTTGATTCCAGCACTCGATTCCCCCTGACTTGGCGGTGACTGTCACAAATGAGGAAACAGGAGTGGGGCGGGCTGGGGTGTCCGCTGGCTGGGGATGGAATTCCCTCGGGAGTGCTTTCCAACGATGCTGCCTGGCCCTGCTCCTGAGACTTGCACTAAAGGAGCAGAGGGGCCCACGGCTGCTCATGTGTCTCCGAGGCTGGGCACCTCAGGACTAGGTGGCTTCCGGTCTGGAATGACACCCATGCTTCCGGCAGCAGGAACCCCAGGTCCACGCAGCCCAGGGCCGGAACCTGAGCGTGGAGCTGGCACCTGGTCCTCACCTGCTGCCCCGCCCGCTGAGGCGGACCTCACGGGGGCCTGTGCTGGTGAAACGGGGCCTGCAGCTGTGCCGGCCGCGGGTCCGGGACGCCTCCAGGAAGAGCCTCGGCGTCAGCCCTCGACCGAGTCGTGCAGAGCGAAGAGCCAGTTGCCAGCTGGTGACCTCGGCCACCGCCGCCAGCCACCGCCAGCATCATCACTGTCATCGTTGTTGTCATCGTCATCACTGAAGCTCCGACCTGGAATAGCAGGAGGTCGGACATCGGCTGAGCGAGGAGGCTGGGCACAGCCTGCCACGGGAGACATTTGTCACTCTGGGGGAGGGGACAGGGCCCAGCGCCACGAGCCAGCTGTCTTCAGACTTCCGCCCTGCCCAGATATTCTGGACCACTGCTGGGTCTTTGAGGTTTGCAATGTGTATAAACACTGGGGCTGTGGAAATAGATGCAACACCCGGATGAGGCCCAGACAGACCTGTGGTGGTGGTGACGGGCAGGGCAGGCGGAGGCCGGGGACCACTCCAGCAGCACGAAGGGAGGGGTCACCACGGATGCAGCTGACCAGGGACACACATCTCACCCCACTGGTGGAGGAATTATTGGCTCCCCCTGGCTGGTCCTAAGCTGGCAGCGGGGGTGAAAGCTGGAAGTGATGAATCCAGTCCTGGCCGCACTGGACAGATGGTTAGGGGATGGTTATCGGGACTCCTGGAGACCAGGAGAGACCTCGGCTTCCTGGGAGTCTGAAGCAGTGAGTGGGGCCCAGGCCGGTGACTGTGGGTGACCGGGTGGTTTCCTGGGCCCCTGCTGTTGGTGATGGGTTGCCAGAGCTTTGCACGTGGCCTGGCCATTGTCCATCTGTATAGTCAGCGCCTCAGGAGCCAAGGGCTGACAACTCTGGGCGAAATGAATCTCAGTCTGCATTTGCTTGAACGTTCATGACTGGGCCATGAGAGCTGGGCTCATCAGAGTTCCCGTGAATTCCTGCGGCTGCTGGTTTGATTTTTTGTTTTTGTTTTTTTGTCTTTTTGAGACAGGGTCTCACTATGCAGCTCAGGCTGGTCTTGAGCACACTTTGCAACCCAGGCTGGCCTCGAGCTCACAGCGCTTTTCCTGCCGCAGCTTCCACAGTGCTGGGATGACAGGCGTGCACCACCACCCCCGGCTACGCTGCTTCCCAATAGCTTTGTGACATTTCACAATAAAGAGTGAAGCCAGGACTTCACGGGTGTGGGGAATGGGTGGAGATGAGTTAGTAAATGGAGGAGCCAACCAGCCTCTGGGCAGGGACTGAACGAGGGCTTGTTGGACCGCGTCTGGCCTGGGCTCAGCTTCGCCGTTGTCCTTGCCGTGGCTCCGCCGGCGCCGCAGAGCTGAGCTTGCTACACGGAGGGTGCTCAGCGGGTGCCTGGAAACCACTTGGGGATGCCCGAGATGGAAACACCTTGGTGAACACCAGCGGTGTAAGGGAACTCTGGTTGGGGGCAGAGCCAAGATAAGCAGGAGAAGATGAGGTATTTGGAGGTATTACAGGTACCCGCAGACGGAGCCGGAAAGACTGGAATGAGCAGACGATTTGAAGACAACATTTAATGAGCGGCCCGGCCTGCGGGCAGGGCGGCGAGGGGAGGCCCGAACCACGCTCGCTCAGCTCCTCAGACGGCAGGCGGGCTCCTGGATTAGGTCGCCTCCTAGCCTTTCACCTCCCCTCCGAGGGTATCAGGACCAGGGACCCCAACACAGCACCCTGAACATGCTCGGATGTGGTCTGAGCTACACTAGTAATTAGTGTCATAAAGCCCGGGAGGAATTTCCTTAACTCCCGCTGCCGCCCCTCAGCTGAATACCCTGAACCCCACAAGGCCTCTCCAGCCTGGAAAGGAGCCTGCCCGCCCACCCCGAGGAGCAGAAACTGGGGAGACCACTTTCCCACACCACATCCCCACCCTGGATGCAGGGCTCCCCAGACCTGACCTCCGCAAGGCCTCGGGGTCCCCTGGGGGACGGTGCCTGCGTGGGTGGCTGAGCTCGAGAAGGGAGGCACCCCCATTTGTCCATTTGGGGCTGGGGTCCCCTTAAGCGGTCCCCTTGTCTCCCGGCACACCCCCACCAGAGCCGATGCGCCCAGGATGCCTGGCCAGACCCCGACCTGAGCACCTGGAGCTGCTGGTGGGAGGTTTGAACCCAGGGCACGGGAGCCAGGACGGAGTGGCGGTCACGTGTGGCCACGAGCACAGACGAGGAGGACAGAGAGGGGAAGAAGAGGGAACCGCGAGGGCCCAGATGGGAGACCAAGCTGCCGAGAGAGGCCCTGACCCTGAATCCCAGCTGCAGAGCCAAGGAGCTGGGAACTTTGTCCACTCAGGGCTCCAGGGATCGCCAACCCCTCCAGGTCCCTCCCTGCTCAGGTGGCCTGGTGCCTCCCGGGTACCGGACGCCAGAGCTGTCCTGCACCACCATTCCCCGTGGCCCATGAGCCTGGAGACTGGCTCCAAGTTGTCTGAGGAACAGCGTCCACGTGGGCATGGGGTGAGGACCCGTGGCGCCGCCCGCTGGTGGTCAGGCCCTGGACAGACGCGGGCTGGCCTCGCACCACTGAGCTTGCGTCTGCACCAGGGCTGGGGACCATCCTGGGGGGGTGGGAGGCTGAGGCTGCAGGGCGCCGCCGGCTACCTCCCGGCCCGAGTGTGACACCGGCTGGCTGGGTCCGGGTGGACTTAGCTTGTCACGGGTGTGGGCAGGATACTGCGCGCTGAAGCGGGAGCAACAGAAGGGCCCTGGGGCCTGAATCTAGAGGCGCCGAGATGAGGGGCGAAAGGCACCCACTTAGCATCCCTACCGTCCTGTCCTCGGCTGGGGCTCCCCATGAACCGAAGCAGCCGGGCCCCAGGGAAGAGTGCTGCAAGGGCACGGCCCTACTTTAGGCTCCGAAGGGAACTTTGAAGTAATACTTTGAGTTCCTGGGTAATAAAAAGAAACGACGTTTCTGGATGTAGTGGTGTAGGCCTGTAGTCCTGGCACTTTGGGAGGCTGAGGCAGGAGGCTCCCAAGTTCAAAAGCAGCCTGGGCAATTTATTGATTTAGTGAGACTCGTCTCTAAATTTAAAAAAGGGGTAGGGATGTAGCTCAACGTGAAGGTTGTGGGTTTGATCCCCAGTACTGTCATCAACAAATAAACAATCAATCAAATAGCCAAGTTCTGCAGCCTGTATTTCCCTAGAGGGGGTTCTCCCAACTCAGAGCTGATGGGGGTTTGGAAACAGGTGGGTGGGAGGGGCAGACACCCTGGCAGGGGCAGGGAAACACCTTAGGTTGCCCTAGGGTTCAGGGCTGGGCTGTCCATGCTGGAGACACCTGGATGACGGCCCTTTAAACCCCCAGCTCAGGGCAGCCCCCCGGGGCCACCACTGCAAGCCGGAGACCTCCGCTCACCTCCACCCCTTTACTCAGCCGGCCCTCAGAACTAAGGGAGCAGCCCGGACCGCGAAGACTGTGGGGACGAAGCAGAGCCCCTCGGCCCAGGGGAACCCTTCCCATGAGGCCGCGGCCCGTGCACGCCCTCTCCCTCTTTCTCCCCCACCCCGCCTGTACGTGAGCCAGCCCCACCCCCTTCATGCAAAAGGGAATGGAAAGCAAGCAAGCAGAGGGGCTGTGCGCGCATGCGTGGCAGGGGTGCGTGGCAGCACGGTCGCTCCGTCCCCCGCCCTGCACCCAGGGCCGAGCCTACCTTCAATCTCTGGTAAAGTTTTCTGGCCTCAGCGGCCACCAGGGAGAATTCTCTTCCTATTAAGCTCCCCTTGGTGAGGAGATTCGTGTTCAGATGTTTGCAGAGCCACATGGCCTGGAGAAGGGAAAGCGCAGAGGGAAACCTTAGCGAAATGGGTGAATATGTGAACGCTAATTCCATCCAGATGCCCAGGTCCTCCCGAGGCCTAGTGGCCAAGGCTGGCAGTGGGGAGGCTTTGTGTCACTGCGGCTGGAGGGAGCCCCCAAACCCACACAGCACCTGCCAGCCTGCTGGGCTGCATTGCCCCTTGCCCCTGCTGGTGGCTCCACACAGGCCGGAAGCTGGCCCCCGGCTGCCTTTTGAAGCTCTGGGTGTGAGTTTCTAATCCAAGGAAGGTTTATACGAGGGGGAGGGAGGGACAGTAAAAACAGTAACAACTCACTCTCATGGCTCATTTTTGTCTTAAACACTGGGGGTGCCGGGCGTGGTGGCGCACACCTTTAATCCCAGCACTTGGGAGACTGAGGTAGGAGGAGCGTTGTGAGTTCAAGGCCAGCTTGGGCTACAGCATGAGCACAAGGCCGGCCTGAGCTACATAGTGCAACCCTGCCTCAAAAAACCAGGGCCGGAAATTTGGCTCAGTGGCTTAAGTGCCTGTCTGGCATGTGTGAGATTGTAAGTTCAATGCCACACACACACAAAAAAAAACCACTGGGCGTTGACACAGCCTGGACTAGAGGCTTAGACCAGCGAACTCCCCCTTCCTTCCCTGACAGCTGCCGCGTGCAGTCTGCAGGTGAGAACTGCATTTTAGGGAATAACAATGCACTAACATGTTCTCAGCAGCTGAAGGGGCTCATGATCACTTCAGCACCAGGAGACCCCGAAGGCCCTGGCGGGTTCCCCGGGCTGGGTGGACCCAACGCCTCCTGTTCTTCGTGCTGGGAAACATTATCAGGAAAAATATCAGGAAAGAGCCCCGCTCCGATCTGATCATGTTTCCCCTCGACATTGTAAAATCAGAATCGGTGTCCCCACCCCATGCTCGGGGTGAGACCAGTGAATTCTCCAAAAGGCCTGGGCTAGAATACCAGTGCCAGCCACCAGGCCCAGGCCCGTCAGGGAAACCAATTCCATGGCTCTGGTCACATTAGGACTCGACGTGAGAAAGTCTTTGTGCCCTGAACCTGCTCTGCTAGCAAACTGCTCTTAGCAGCCAAAGAAGAGCCAGAACTAGGAATGCCACAGAGCAGGCCCTGAGGGTACAAGACGGATCGCCCTCTGCTGGACTGGGCATGGTAGTACATGCCTGTCACACCAGCACTCTGGGAGGCTGAGGCAGGAGGATCACAAGTTCTAGCCCAGTTTGGGCAATTTAGCAACTTAGTAAGTCCCTGTTTCACCACTAAAAAATTAAAAAAGGACTGGGGACGTAGCTCACGTGAAGGCCTTGGGTTCAATCTCCATATTAAAAAAATAATAATAAATAAGAAAGCCCTTTGTCAAAGGGAGACCCTCACCCCAAGCAGCCAAGCAAGTAAATGAAACCATCATTTGACTAAATGCAGTCCGTCCTCTGGGGTCCCCAAGGTAGAAGCGCCTGGGGGAGCCTCTTCCACCCAGGTTTCTGGGGTCCAGCCCAGGAGATCCTAATGAGGCCCTCTGCTGGGTTGGGACCTGCATTTGCCAAAGCACCTGGTAGTGTGAATGTCTGGGAGCCCCTGGCCCTGACAGGAAAGCAGCAAAGGTGGCTGCATTCAGGGGTGCTGGCCACAGACAGGAGTGGAAGCTGACAGCCTGGGGCTGAGGAACCCCACCACAAACCTAGACAGATGGATAGAGGACTGGATGGATGGACGGACAGATGGATGAGAGATCAACAGAATTCGAGGCAAACTCAGAAAGCAAAGCAGATGTGTGTGGTCCTGTGCAAGGATTGGCCACCTTCGCCCCATTACGGATTACGGTGCCTGCCAGCGGGTGTCAACCAGCCCACGCCCGGCGCCCACGCCCGTGACTGTGTCACTAGGGAAGCGCTCAATGGCACTGTCAGTCGTGGGAAAAGCCCCGTCTCAGGCAGTCACGCTGTCTTCAAAGACGCATTTTCTTTAAAATGGAGAGAGAACAAAGGAGGCACCCAGAGGTGACAAAATGCACGCCAGATCTGGGAACTGGGTGCATGAGAATCTAGGACACAGTTTTTATGCTTTTCTGATTGACCGAAATATTTCCTAATTAAACATCTAAGACTGAATCTTAACGCTCCACACCAAACATCTCTGAAATGTGTGTGCTGCTGGGCCCAGCCCTCCTCCTCCTCCTCCTCCTTCTCCTCCTCCTCCTCCTCCTGTTCCACCTAGAAACGTGGCTTGCGTTCCCGTGGGCAGGGCAACGCTCGGGAAGGGTATCCCAAAGTGAGGAAAGAAACACTTTTCTCTAGGTGGTTGGGGAATTGCGTTTTTGTTTTTCATATTTCCTAGGCTTTTCCTACGAACATGGGCTGTCTTTTGTAATAAGAAAATAAGAAGGAAGAGGGGGGAAAAAAAGCAAGGAAAAGAACAACTCGGTGAGCTGACAATTCATGGAGAGGCGAGCTCCTGCCCACTGGAGCGGAGATGAGATATTACAGCTTTACAACACTTAATATCATGCACTTACGATAGTTGTTTTCCCCGAGGCGGGTGGACCTAATATTATGATCTTCGGCACTGCGGAATAAAAAGATTTGAATGTCACCATTCAGTAAGACAAAGCGGCCTCCGATGTCTGTGGCACTCGGGGTGTATTTATTTCTCTCCTCCCCAGATTTCATTTCTGCCGGTGACAGGGCTATTCGTCACCCGGCGGCTGGGACCCTCGCGCCATAGCGCGCATTCTGAGTTGAGAGAGTAAGTGATCACCGAGATGGTTTATTTGTCTATCTCCGCGGGGACGCGGACACGGTAACTTGTTTGCCAAACTAATAAATATCGAGAACAATCGGGCTTCAAATACCATAAAGTATTTTAAACAGGGACTTTGTCTCAGGGACACTCTCTCAAATAAAGTTGTATTTTATGTAAATTGACCTGCAAAGCTTCTTTTCTTCATATTTATGCCTGTTTATTTAGCAAAGTGGATTGCCCCCATCATTTTACAGAGCAAAATAATGGAAAAAAAGAAAAAACCTTGCAAGTATATGAGCCAGATTTATAAAACCCAAGACATGAAAATCTTTGTTTCTGAATATGGGCATTTCTATGCAAATGGAAAAAACTGGCAGCTCATTTGTGGCTACGAGTCCCAGTCCTGGGATGGTCTTGGCCCCTGCCAACTTCCTAAAGCAGCTACCAGACTTCAGAGTGGACCGTGGATGGGAAAAGACCACAGGTGTAAACCAGGGCAGGAGGGCAAAGCGCGGGGGTTAAAAAGAAGGAGACGGACCGGCCCCCCTCCCTACTCCGGGGGAGCGAGTCGTCTCAGCCTGGCCCTGCTCCGAGGGGACACACAGGCTCAGCACACCCACACCCTGTTCAGGGAAAAGCTGCTGAGCTCAAGATGACCCCCGACCCACCCCACACGCACTCACAGCACACCCCGCTTGGGACCCCACTGGGCTGGAAGCGGCCGAGGAAAGCGGGATGCGGCACGGTCCCCTGGAGCGGTGAGGCAGGTCAGCAGCCAGGCCAGGCTGGGCAGTGAGCAGATCCCGCAGGCCCAGCTCACCGAGTCCCTCCACGTCCCCCGAGACCCCAGGGCAGGACTTCCGGAAGAAACACTGGGGTGTCCTGGGGGTCCTCGCTGCCCTGCCTGCCAGGGCTCGTCTAGTGGACCCCACCTGGTCCCCTCCTGGGGTAGAGAAGCCTTGGGCTTTCTCGTCCTTCCCGTAGTGTCCTCCTGTACCCCTCTCTTGTCACCTGCCGGGTCCCCATCAGGAATGTCCTCCTTGCCCCAAGCCATGCAGCGGCCACCCAGGCCCTCTGTCCCTCCCTGAGGTTCTGCGCTGGCTCCCGAGTGGTGCTGTCCTCCTTAGGCCTGGCCGCTGGCATCCTCCACCTTGGCGAGCCTCATCCGGCTGCCCAGAAGCCGCAGCTGTCTCTGCTGTGGTCAGCACCTTACGCAGGGCGCCCTCTGCTGGTCAGTATTCTCAGAACAAGCGGCCGAGTCGGGAGCAGCTGAGTGAACGGTTCAGTGGATCGCAAAGTCTTGCACAGGGACCAGCTGGGTACCAGACACCACAGCCTGGGTCCACCCTGCTGTGACACAGGGATGGCACCGACCCCAGAGCTGCCACCGGCAGCCACACCGCCACTGCCACCCAGGTACCAGGCCCTGCAGATCTACCAGGCCGAGGTTCACCAACACAGGCAGCTCGTGGGGCAGGCCGGGCCTGTGCCACAGCATCTGGGGTGCAAGTCCCTGAGCGAGGGAAGCCACCGCAGGAGGAAAACCGGCCTGCAGGCCGAGTCGGGAAACCAGGTAGTGTTGGGGGCACTTGGCCAGGTGAGAGGGTGAGGTGCGGTTGGCCTGGGGTGGCACAGGCTTGGGGGGCAGCAGAGAGGGTGGGGAAAGGCAGAGGGGGCTCGGGCTGTGGAGCGGGGGCTCGCTCAGACCGCAGGGAGGACACTTGCTTGGCCACTGCCGAGTCAAAGCGTGGCAGGGAGCTGGGACTCCAAGGGGGGCTCACACAGGCCCTCACTGTGCCTCAGAACCGGGCCCAGGCCCGCAGGCCTCGGGGTGTTGGAGCTGAGGACAACAGGAGACCCCCGCATTCTGGGACCGAGTCCAACTTCCAAGCGCCACGTTCACCTTGGCGAAACCGCCGCGCTCAAGGCGGCAGGGGAAGCCCTCCCCTTCCAGGTTCCCGTAAGTGGCACCCAAATCGTACACATCTCCGAAAATACTTTAAAAGAAGAACATCCGTGGCCTTTCTCCCCACCTAATTTCTCGTGCTCATTTATGTGATTAATTTCAGTTTTTAAAATCTAACACCTTGAAACT
>RJWM01039145.1:0-16299 GCA_004363535.1 Dasyprocta punctata | reverse complement strand
AGGTGGGAAAACACCCTCTTCTCCAATGATAGCAAACAGGAAGAAGAGACAAGGCTTGGTACTCTGGTACATAGTTTTATTTTGTGGCGAGTACCCCTGATATGGAGAGGTTCCTCACAACTTTTGGGCCAAAATCTCAGTGAAAGCAATCAACTTCACAGAGGCCCTGGGATTTGTGCTGTAGGAACACAGTGATCTTCTCCTAGGGATTTAGGAGCAGATTTTGGGTGGCCTCTCCACTGAGAACTGAGACAAGAAAAAAAGGATAATGATCCACTTGTGTGTTTAGGAATCTGGGGTTAAGCTTAGCTTTTTCAGGATAGTGAAGAATGTGTGCCCCATGAGCTTGTCTGTTCTGAAGGAAAGGGAGGTCATGGTAATGGACAGAGAGTGGCATTTCCCACCTCGGTTCATTTTGAAAATGCCAGTCGCACCTCAGTTCTACAGGAAGACAAACACAGTAACAACGGGCCAGTGGAAAGGAGCCAACTTGGGTACAGAACAGGTGGGGAACCTCAGAAAAGAAAGGTCACCTAGAACTGCTGATTCCCTCCTGTACTTTCTACCCTGGATCTCCTACCCCTCATCCCCCAAGCTCACTGCTTCACCAGACTTTCTTTCTTTACATACATAGGCTCTTTAAAAGTAAAAGGATGGGAATTCCTTATTTCTTATAATTGTACCAATTTGCTATGCTGGGTCAAGAAAAAGCTTTTAAAGTTAGTGGCGGTGGCGCACATCTGTAATCAGAGCTACTCAGCAGTTTGAGGCAGGAAGAACTTGAGTTGAGCCCAGTCTAGGCAATTTCAAAATAGAAAAATAGACCATCTCAAAATAGAAAAAAGGGCTGAGGGCGTAATTGAGTAGTACAATGCTTGCCTGGCGTACACAGGGTGCTGGGTTCAATGCTCAATACTAAAAAAACAAAAGAAGCACTTTGAGTATTCTTTTTGGTGCTGGGGACCGAACTTACGACCTCATGCTTGCTAGGCAGGTGCTTATGCCACTGAGCTAAATCCCCGGCCCAACTTTTGAGTATTCTTTACCATTCTGCCGATCAAGGTGTCACACAGTAGTTATGGGTGGACCTTTACATGCCATGAAACTATCTGGTCACTGTTAGTTCCACAATGTACACGATGACACCTGTGTGACCAACATTTCACGGGGTACAGAATTAAAATGACAAGTGCAGATGTATATCACATCATGCCTCCATAAAGGAAATATGTTTCAAATGGGAAAAGAGTGAGCTTTAGCCTTCAAAGGTTACAACTATGGACAAGAGGGTACGAGCACAGGAACACAGACAGGCCATGGCTGGAGCAAGGCAATCTGTGGTGTGTGGAGAAGATGAAGAATTTCTGACGTCCACTTTAGAGGAGCAGATGCTATGAGAAAAAGCTGAGAAATAAAAGTATACAGAGTGACGAAAAAGGTTTGAACACTATCACAAAAAAGTGAGATGCATTTTATTAAGCAGTATTTCCATATGTATTAGTTATATGGGATCCACTATGAGCTGGACCTAAGGAAAATACACACATTTTTAAGATGCTTGCAGAAAGAGAAGAAAGGAAGCATATGTACTGTTGTACAGAATAAACTATATCATAGCTACTGAGAAATGCTAAGGCAGGAAAAATAGCCTTCGGCCAGACAGGGGCTGAAGAACTGAAGAACAGATGACAGCAAGCAACCTGGTCTCTGAAAAGTTACAACTACAGACTTTGCAGCCTAGCGCTCATTCCTGGGGAGTCTAGAGAGGGAACCCATGGCTATGAACAAAATGATGGAGAAGTCCTGTTTAGAGAAAAGAACTTTAATCCTGGATCCACAGAAACAGTGAACCCCACTTACATGAGAAAAGAACAAGTCAACTAACCATTAGGATACACACGAAAACAAGGGAACCCAAGAGGTGAAAAAAGAAGCTAAAGTTCAACAACTTCAGAAAATGATGATAATGCTAGCAGGAACTGGGTTAGCTGGGTTGCAGAGAATTTAGAACATGCAAATATAATCAGTATGTATTTTAAAGCTCAAATGTGGTACTATACTTGAAACTATCTGGTAAATGTCAGGCCTGTGCATGTGGTAGGCAGTGTGATTTTGAGGAAGACAAGACAACTGCACGTACCTGGGGTCTACAGAGACATTTAATAGCTTTTTAAGTCAATCAGTCCTAATGATCTGCCCAGGAAGACCTGGCAAATGTTACTAACAGCAATTTGACCATCAGAATTACCTGACTTGCAGTGTAAGTGATGCTGAGGTACCTGCCCCCCACCCTTTGGCAGCGGTGTGGCTATAGAAGCAGCTGAAACATTAATTATACTCTGACAATTAATATCTGACTATATTAGCAAAGTGACTGAACACTCCCTAGTGGACAACAGTTGGGTTTCACACGGTTTCACGAACATATAGAATTACCCATTGAAGAATGTAAATCACGGATGCAGCTCAGTGGTACAATGCCTGCTTAGTGTGCATGAGGCCTAGGTTTGAACCCCCGCACTGGTCAAAAAGTGTTTGTGGCGGGGTGGCAAATCGCCAAAAAATTTAGGTTACTTTAGACTACTAGAAAAGGAATTTATGAGTTGCTGCTTAAAATGAAAAGGAAATAGCACATACATAAAAGTATGAGAGGAAGAAACATAGGTTAAAAATAATTTGTAGAAAGAACTCAAAATGAGAAGATAACATGGGTTTATAACTTTTTTTTTTTTTTTTTTTGGTGCTGGGGATCAAACTCATGACCTTGTGCTTGCCAGGCAGGTGCTTATGCCAACTGAGCTAAATCCCTGGCCCAACATGGGATTGTAATGAACACAACTTTCCCAACTTCATAAACAAGAGTAACAAAGGGTAATATTTTGATTAGACTTGATTTCTGTTTTAAAAGGAATGTGAGAGTGTGGAGATGATAGTGTCTCCCTTCCAAGAAATACAGTTTACCAAGGAGACAAACTAATATGCTCATAGGGCGCCGTGGTGCCTGCCTGTGAACCTAGGAGTTCGAGGCCAGCCTGTATAACACAGTGAGACACTGTCTCAAACCGAACAACACCAACAGGCACGTGATTAACGTGCTTAGTACTAAGAAGGGGCTGGTACAACAGACAAAAACCCGGGGCTCTTACTGCGCTAGTAAATGGACCCCGAAGGAAGGAGGAAGGAATGAGTCAGCAAATGACATGAAAAAAGTGAGAAACTATCTTGTTCAATGGGTTTGAGACTAAAGGCTGATTGTGGTAGAAGAGGTCTGGTGCAGCAGAATCCTGCTTGTCTATGAAATGCAGCTAACACATCAGCTGGACCTATTTCCAGAATGCAGCGTGACCCTTCTGCTATTTAAAGATGTAAAAAATGCTGGAGACTTGAGAAAAAAGGCCATGGAAGGCAGCACTGATGGTTCATTAATAAATCCTACAGTGACTGTTGACCCATTTCAGATACTGTGGCAGCAAACAAAGCAGTTCACCTCTAGAAACTAGGAAAAATGAAGACGCGAACTCTATGTACTGAAATTATTTTCAACCTGTCCCCAAATAACAACATTTCAGAAGCTTTGAAAAAATTTGGTGTCTCAGCATATGACACATCAGTTCTAATTGTTTACACTGAAGAGGGGAAAAAACAAACAAATGAAGAGCACCTAATATCTCAAGTAGAAGGTCTTCGGGTTTCTCTGAAAAATCTTCCCAAAATGACAAATATTTCAGAAGTCAAAAAGATATATAAACTGTCTTCACAAGAAGAAAGCACTGGGACATTATTGGATGGCATCATTTGTAGAATGTCAACAAAAGATGTTTTGTGAAATGTTAGAAATATTATTGGAAATTATCAGCATTAAAGAAAACACTTATTTTTTTATTATCTCTAAAAAAACAAAAAGAAATGTGATCACTAAAAAAAGTATATAATTATTTTACATTGTTCCTGCATGGGAGTGAGAGAGATCTTAAAAAATAAAGCCTGTGAATCTTCAAATCCCATGAGAATGAAGCCAAAATAATAGCTTATTAATCAAAATTGACTAAACTTTTGCTAAGAACTCATTAGCTATGTGCATTTTTCTGCATATCACATGCCAATAAAAGGTTTTCAAAAAACCTCATTAGTTAAGATACAAATGAAACTGTCAAAATAAATCCTGAAAAACAAAATGTTTTGACAGAAATACCAAAAGAATAGAGTACAAAGAACACACCAGAACACTACTACTGGTAAGAGATAAACAATTTTATAGGACCCAAAGAATCCAGTGATGCTGGTGCTAGGCCACAGGCGCTAGAAAACTGAAAGCTCAATCTTTTTTGTATCTACAGGTACTCTAAATTCAAGGTGACATGAGCAAGAAATAACTAACTTCAAAAGAACAGAATTTACTCCCACCCGAATTCTGCCCTCAAGTGGAAGTTTAGTTGCAGATTCACACCCAAGGTGAGGATGGCTTCTCTTCCCTATTCCTGCAGTGTCTCTGGGCCTGCTGTGTATCCCAGGCCCTAGGGCCACTACAGAACAGCCAGATGCCACATGTGGCAGTTTCAATAGCCTTCTGCGCTGAGTGGAAACAAGTTTGTTTCTCCTGGCCCCATAAGCACAAGCTGCTCTCAGAGCCAACTAATGCTCTCATTCCCACTACGAGCATGCCCCAACTTTAGTGTGATGGATACAAACAAGATAACAGAAAAATACAACCAAAGAGGAGACCACATCTGCGCCAAACCTCTACAGGAATTAGGATCACAGGACTTGACTGACCATTTAATGAGTCTTTCCTTTAACAACACTGCAGATCTCGGGTATACTTCCCTTCTGATCCAACTCCTATAAGTGCAGGTGACGTGGGTTCCATCTTTAGCCATAACAAACATGTACAGAAGAAAAGGTGATAACTTGGTGTTGCTACTATTTTACTTTACTTACCTCTTTGACACTATGTGTTACTGCCCATATTAGAAAAACTCTTGACATCACCTGGAAAGAAGTCAGGACAACAGAAGACGGGACAATTCCTGAAAGAAATTTTGGGATGGATAAATAAATATACTATACTGAGTTTCATCACATAACACATTTTCTGAAACATTTAAATGTTTACAACTAAAACCATATTAAGCAACTGAAATCTATCTATATTACTATAAAGATTAACTTTTCAAATGTATTTAGCATTAAAACCTTTTTTCCTTCCTCAAAAAATAATATATATTTATTTATTGTTGCTGGGAGAAGTGTTGCATGAATATAATCCCAGTTACACTGGAGGCTGACACAGGAGATCATGAACTCAAGGCCACCCTGGGCAACACAGTGAACCTGTTTCAAAATCACCTAAGACAGTGAGGACGTAGCTCAGCGGTAGAGCACTTGCCTAGTGTGCACAAGGCCCTGGCTATCCCCAGTATCTTACAACGAACAAACAAACAACATAATACTGCTCATGGCACTACCAAACCTTTCTTAACCCTTTCCAAACTAATGACCTAGTACAGTATATTTTCTACTTACAGAGAAAACGAAAACAACCTAACCTTTAAATAGAACAGTGAGGATTTAGTGTACAATATGGGTTTCAAAAAAGCAACAATGGGTAGGAAATCAATCCTACTTGTGTCTATCAATGTTGAAAGCTTCAGGATATCAGACGTGACATAGTTTTCAATGGTCAAGCTGGATACCTTTTATTATGTACTTGATAATAAGCAACAAGTACAGCAAAATAAAAGGTTATTAGGCTGGGTGTGGTGGTGCACACCTTTAATCCCAGCACTTGGGAGGCTGAGGCAGAAGGATCACTGTGAGTTTGAGGCCAGCCTGGGCTACAAAAGTGAGTTGAAGGCCAGCCTGAACTGCATAGTGAGACCCTGTCTCAAACAAACAAACAAAAGTTATTCTCTTTATAAACATGTCTTTCCTTGTTCATTTCAAGCACTGGTACAATTATCTTCCAATGTTCTCAAATTTTTACCACTGAAGTTTCTTTCTTTCCTTTTTCTGTTTTTTTCTTTTTCTTTTCTTTTTTTTTTTGAGTCAGGGTTTTGCTGTGCAGTCCAGGCCTTGAGCTCACTTTGTAGCTCAGGCTTGTCTAAACCTCAAAGTCATTCTCCTGCCTCAGCCTCCTGAGTGCTGGGATTACAGGCATGTGCCACCATGCCCGGCTTGACATGAGAACATTATCATTTTGGATAATCATCAAATTCTGCTAAGTGCATATTTCTTTGGTAGATTAGTGGTTACCCAGGGCTGGGAAGTTTAGGGAATAAGGAAAGTAACTGCTAATGGATTTCTTCTTGGGGTAATGAAAATGTTCTAAAATTGACTGTGATAATGGTTGCAGAACTCATTATACACTGTGAATGGGTGAATTATATCTGAATAATGCTGTTATTAAAAAATAAGCACATGAGGGAAGAACAATGACTGGTTATATAATTAAGCAATACAGCTAAAGAAGCTAATTAATGAGTCAAACATTTAGTGAATATACTTAGCCAGATCATACTTCCCAAGTACGCACGCACGCACGCACACACGCATGCACGCATGCACGAGACTGAGAATTAAAAGACTGCTCATGAGTTACTAAGCATCAACTGCCTAAGGAAAGACCACCACCAATCCAGCTACTGCTGCTGCTGCATTTTTTTTAACCAAAGACCAGCTCATCACATAAAAATATAACTTATCCCTTTGATTTTTGTGCTCTCTTCCTTCACCACTAAAGCAAAGGACTAGACTACTAGGGTTTCCGATAATGTTCCAGAGTTGCTGCTGTATCATGGTAAAGATCAAGCACTCCAAGGTCTGGGCCTCAGATATACAAGTTCAAAAAGCTCCTTTGATCCCTTTCCCCAGCAAAAATCAGGCTCCTTGAGGCTGACTCATACTACTCAAATCCACAAGAGACTAGTGAATAAACCCAAATGTCAATTTATTTATTTATAATGGTGACACAACTTTTCTAATAACCAGGGTTTTCAGAGAACCTCATGTAGAGATTTCTTTTTCTTGTGTCAAAATCAGAATGCTTAGTGTGACTTGAAACAGAGATCTTAAAAATCTGAGGGAAAAAAAATGCAATTTAGCTGAGTACAGGATGATTAATTATTCCTTCTCTACCTTTAATAAAGTCCCCTCTTCTGAGTAGTGATTAATTTATCTTGCTTTCAAAAATGCTAAACAAAAATTATCAGAATGCGTTTCTGAAAAACAAGCTTCAGTAACCCAAAAACAACAATTTACTATCTGGTGTATTTCCTGCCAGCCTTTTCTCCTAAGCATATTTTAAAACACAGTTCAATTTCTATTGCTTATACTTTTTGTATTTTATTTTCCTAAGTCGACATTTTAAGAATTTTTTCTTACGTTCTTCAAAACATTTAACTTATCATGATATTCCTTTAAGTAACTATATTATATCTGTTTATTAGCTTTTAGTGGAACATTTAAATGGCCTCTACCTTTCTGAGTCTGTAAGTGAAGGAATTAAATATTTCAAATGACACTTAGAAGTTTTTGAGCCATAGACTTTTCCTAAGGACTTTTTCCTTGGCACAGTTTCTCAAAAGTACAAGTACTAGGTCAAATGTTATGAACATCTTTACGGCTCTGGAAAAATATTGCCAAATTACTTTTTAAGATTGTTAAGAATTTATACTCCCAACAGCAATATATAAGAATGCACACCCTTGGCAGTAAATTTAAACCTTAATAATTAGTAAATTAAAAAAAAATCAATGCTCTCTAGTGTTATGTAGGTGCTGAGACATCTTTGGCCTTGCCTTTATGCGTTCCTGCAGTCTTGAACCAGGGAACCTGCCCACTTCGGCAGCCTGATTCTGAGTGACATCACTCACACCAACTCTCACTGAGTTTGACAGCAGATGGAGCCACCTCAGCCAGTCACCTGGTGAGCAGCAGTTCCAGCCCTGGCCTAGCTGCACCATCTCTCAATGCCTGCTGCAATGGACCAGGCAAAAGGCCAGTAGGGAGAAGGGGTCCTTCCATAAGGAAGACCATCTTAAAGCTAGACGTTCTACATCTATTCTTGGGTTGATGTTGGACAAACAGCAGAAGGCAATATATTATGCTTGTTCTGCAGAGAACTGGCATCACTGAGTTACAATTACTGTTACTACCCGGTGGATTTCATAAGAAACTGTCAAAAAACTTGCTACTTGATGTGCTAGAGAATGGTATGCAGTACTGGACAACATTACCCTTACTGCTGTAATTCAAAGTTCCTTATATAAAGCCCCGGGTGGGAAATTTATTTCAGAACTTAATGTTATACGATATTTGTTAGCCGGGCATGGTGGCGCATACCTTTAATCCCAGCACTCAGGAAGCTGGGGTAGGAAGAGCGTTGTGAGTTCGAGGCCGGCTTGGGCTACAACATGAGCACAAGGCTAGCCTAAGCCACACAGTGCAACCGTGCCTCAAAAAACTAGGGCCAGGAGTTTGGCTCAGTGACTTAAGCGCCTGTCTGACAGGCGTGAGGTTGTGAGTGCAATCCCCGGTGTTGCACAAAAAAAAAAAAAAAAAATTGTTTCTTTTTAATGTTAAAAATTACATAACTTGAAATATTCTGATAAAATCTGATTAAAAATAATAGAAGACTGGGGATGTAGTTCAGTGGAAAGGCCCTGAGTTCAATCCCTAGTATGGTCAAAATAAAAAACTTTTAAAGTTTAAAAAAAAATTATATAATTGGGTCATGTTTTCCAACTTGGTAGTCAGAAAGTTTTGAACAAATCTAAAGCATACTACATTATTATATGTTGTGTGCAAGTTACCAGAAATCTTTGTGGGAACAGTGGTTTTCATACTGACCAAAAAGTGGAAACAACAAGTGACTAACAGATGCATAAAATGTGGTATAACTGTAAAAAGATTAGAAACACATATAAAGAATAAGTAAGAAGTAATGTACTGTAGTATAGACGGTACAACAGATTAGACCTCCCTTCCTTTCTACTTCTGCGGTGGGCTCTGGTGGACTCTCTCTCGCATTTGAGCCGTTATCCCTCACGTGAACATGATGGGCCAGCAAGTCAAACCCAAATGCAAAGTTTTTGGTTGATGACTGATTACTTAAATGAGTGTTTCCAGATAACAAAGAGATTCTGTGATCTTATCAGGAAATGCTCACTAGGTCAAAACTCATCCCCCAAAGATTTACTAAGTATCTATTACTTGTCAATTTATCTGATAAATATTTTTGGAGCCCCTGCTCTGTGCCAAATACTGCTCTCCACACGGAGACACATGAGGACGACAACACCCACATGAGTGTGTGCTCTCAGCGGCAGCTGACGTGTGTGGGGACAGCTCTGATTCTTAGGGCTTCCTCCCCAAGGAGAGGAGAGGGTATCTGTCTGTAAACAGGGGAACGGCACAATCTTGGCTGTAAACACACTGGTCAGCAGTGCAAATCTTTGGCAAGGCAAGAGTGTAACTTGAGAAATAATTATGGGAATTTCTGTTGAAAGGGCAATGAGTTTGTTAAGTAAAACACCAGCAGATTAAAAACAGTGTGCATGTATGTGCACACAAGTGTGTGCGTGCGTGTGTAGACAAAGTTGTATAAAGGGGATCTGGCCATTGGTCACTTGCTTCCCCGCAACCAGGGTGCTCTGAGGACTCTCTGAACTGCTAAGCTCTGCCCAGAGCAGCCCTCAGAAGGGCTGGGTGAGGGGCTGGCAGACCAGAGGGAGCAAGTCAAGCTTCTCAGCAGAGCAGGGCAGTGTTCAGATGGACCTGGAGGCCACAACCAGGGAGGAAGCCAAGCATCAAGGAGTACACGGTAATGGAAACAGACCTAAGCAAAGCAAGAGCCTCCAAAGTCCACTCTAGAAATTAAACTAGAAGTCAACAAGTGAAGTCAGACCACAGGATCTCCCCAACCAAATGCCAGTGCACTAAATTAAAAGCAATAATACTCAAGAGGGCTGAGGCAGGAAGATCACAAGTTCAAGGGCAGCCTGAACAGCTTAGGGAGAAGAGGAGGGGGAGGGGCAGGGGAGAGAGAGAGAAAGGAGAAAGAGGAAGAGGAGAAGGAAGAGGAAGGAGGGAAGAAAGAGGGTGGGGTGGAGAGGGGAGAGGACAGGAGAAAAGAAAGAGCTGCAGATGTAGTTCAGTGCAAGGCCCAGGGGTCAATCTCCATTACTGGGAAGAGGAAGACAAACCCTCCCAAAATGTGTTAAATAACAATAAAAATCATCAGCAACCAAAAGGAATGTAACTTAAAGCCATATGTTTAAAAAAGTATTAGCTGCCGGGTAGCCGGTTATGGTGGCACATGTCTGTAATCCTAGCACTAGGAAGGCTGAAGCAGGAGGACTGTTTCAAGTTCAAAGCCACCATGGGCTACATAGTGAGTTCAAGGGCAACCTGGACTACATAGAGAGATCCTGTCTAAAAGAAAAAAAGAAGAAGAAGAAGAAGTGTTAGCCAAGGGGGAAAACTGAGATTATGGGTCAACTTCTACTACAGGGTACAGACCCACAGACCTCTTTTCAAAAAGTGGCATCGTTTTTCATTTATTTATTTTTTTTGAGGGGGGGTACCAGGGATCAAACTCATGACCTCACACTTGCAAGGCAGGCACCGTGCCATTGAGCTAAGCCCGCAGCCCCAAAAGTGGCACTGTTGAATTAAAGAAATCTTGAGAATATTCACAAAAAGGACCAGATTTGGAGAAACTCTCTGCATGAAGTGTGACTGAAGTGGAGACTGGCAGTGACAGAGGAGTCGACGCTGTGTTGGACAAGATGCGGGCTCATTCCGGCTGAGTGGGATGATGCGCGTGAGGCTGCTTGTTGAAACAGGAGATTCATCCCACGGGGCTGGCAGTCCCAGGACAGGGCAATGAAACACACTTTGGGACAAAGAATAGCCCTTGTGGGTTTTGTTTTGTTTTTTATTTTAAAGAGAATAAAACCAAGCAAAACAGAACAAAGCCAATCAAAACAAAATAATGTGATATAGGATTTCAAAACAATAGGAAATCAATAATGGCCACCATAATGCCTCGTCATCTTCAAAATAGTTGCCCATACCATCAGACATAGTAAAATCAAACAAAACAGAACAGAATAGAACCAATAAAAACAAAACAATGAACACAATACAGGACTTCAAAACAAGGTAATAGTAAATACAAAATTAGTCCATGTGTTTTTTAAAACGTAACTCTTACACACTGTTTAAAAGTGTAAAAGACATGCAGAGAAAAGTTTCCTTCCTAATCCCATCCTACTACGATCCAGGCAGTTCTCACAGGAAACAGATCATTAATTCTTTGGCTATCACTCCAGAGAGATATTTTAGGTATTTAAAGCAAATATGTAGGTAAATGTATAATGATGTATTTATACACACTTTCTCCAATTTTTTTTTGTTTGTTTTTTTGGTACCAGGGATTGAATTCATGACCTTGTGCTTGCCAGGCAGGCACTTATGCTGCTGAGCTAAATCCCCAACCCATTTCCAACTATTTTTTTTTTAATATAATGGCAGCATTTTATACAATTGCTCTATATCCTACTTTTTTTCCCTTAAAATATATCCTGAGTCTCTTTCTATATCAATAAGTAAAGTTTCATCATGTTTTAGTATTTATGCTCTTTCCTAAGTTCTGCCTCCATGGGCTCAAGCTTTAAAAAAATTATGCAGAATAGGAAAACTCCAATCCTTAAACTGTAGCTCAGAGGCAAAAACAATCAAATCCCAAGGATTATGGAAATGCAATTGGGGAAAATTCAGTTACGTCTACATCAGAGTCAATAACATAGCTCTATAACTTAGCAAAATGAACAGCACCTTGTAATCTCAGCACTCCAGAGGCTGAGGCAGGAGAATCACCATGAGTTCGAGGCCAACATAAGCAAGTTCAAAACCAGCCTGTACTATATAGACCCTGTCTCAAAAAAAAAAAAAAAGAAGAACAGCATGGCAATGGTACAAACACAATACAGGAGAAAGAAACAAAGAGAAATCAAGCATGCATTAAGTCGAAGACTAAAGAAAACAGAATAAAGGAAGAGATTACCTATAGAGGTCAAAGACAAACCAACACAAGGGTAACTGTTATCCCCAAAGCAGAGAATACATGGAACAGAAAAAGTATTCAAAACTAAAATCCAAGAAACTTCCTTGAAATGAAAGAAATACACTGGAGGCTTCAAACAACAATTGATAGTGTATAACTAAAACTCAAAAATTTCTTGGCTGCAAAATTACTGCCTCAGGGATCTAGAAAAAAGTTACCTACAAAGTAATAAGAAAATCTGCCCAGCTTCAGACCTCTCCGGGGCAACATTCCATGCCAGAAAATAGTGAAGCAATACTACAAAGGTCTGAGAGAAAAAGTACATTTCAGAGTATTGTACCCACCTGAGATGCTATTCTTGTGTAACAAGGTTAAAAGTGATGCATCACTAAATATGAAAGTACTTGGCATACAACACTGATGTGACCTTCCTGGGAAACTCATGTTAGAAATTCATCCAAATGAGATAAATCAAAATAAAGAGCACAAGGGTCCATGGTAGGTTAATCCATTCAAACATAACACTAAGATTAGACAATTCCGATAATTATAGGCACAAACTACAATGCAAATACTTATGAACCACAGTAACAAATTATTAAACACAGAAGTCAGGGAAGAAAAAATGGAAGGTAGTGTGACAATACTGATTTTCTTTAAAAAAAAATGATACTGCTTAAATAAAGATATTGCACAAAATTGAAATACAGTTAATAAAATTCTAATCTAAAAATTTCATCTTTTTATGTGGGATATTCTAGTAAATAATGTATCTCAAGGTGTAAAGTGTTATTCTGATAAGCCCAAGGTTTTTTTTTTTTTTTGCGGCACCGGGGATCGAACTCAAAACCTCGCACCTGCCAGACAGGCGCTTAAGCTGCTGAGCCAAACTCCCAGCCCTGGTTTTTTTGAGGCAGGGTCGCACTAGCAGCTCAGGCAGACCTTGCGCTCGCACTGTAGTCCAAGCCGGCCTCGAACTCACAACGATCTGCCTACCTCAGCCTCCCGAGTGCTGGAATTAAAGGCGTGCGCCACCACGCCCGCAAGCCCAATGTTTTTAACAAAAAGCATGTATTTTTCATGTAGTATAAGCTATCTATCTTGAGTCCTCCATTTATCTACTCTTTCTTCTTGATGTTAATATATATGAGGAGAAAGTTCCGTGGAATGATGTTTATCTGAAGATTCGCTCTGCTGGTACAATTTAGAATGATTTTGAATTTTTTTTGCAGAGAGAGGGATTGAACCCAGGGTCTTGTGCTTGCTGCAGGGCAAATGCTTTACCACTGAGCCATATCTACATCCCTAGAATGATTTAAACTTTACTCTGATTTTTACACATTACTTAACTCCTTATAAAGAACATGAGGTAAAATCTTGAAATTTAAAAAAAATCTTTTTTTTTTTTTTTTGCTGTTGCTGTTTTGAGAAAAGGTTTTGCCATGCAGTTCAGGCTAGCCTTGAACCCACCATGTAGCCTAGGCTGGCCTCAAATTCAGAGCGACTCCCCTGCCCCAGTTTACCAAATGCCATCAGCAAAAAATAATTACCATCACCATCAGCAAAAAATAATTACTCTTAACAACAAATTAAACATTTAGCACTAACAAAAAGATACCTCTGATTCTGCACCATCACTTTTCAGTCTTTTGGCTAAGGTCAAGTGCAGTATCTGATTCTGAACCAATTCCAATCTTAACATCAGATGTATTTGAATGCTTCCTATTAGTATACAAATGAATCTCAAGGAAACAGAAAGTATTAAGATGGGACGCAGAGCAGATTCAGATACTGCTAGCACTCAAAGAATACGATGACTGGTTTTTCCAGAAGGATGGGCAGAGGGCAACTCTGCTCATACCCAGAACACAAAAAGGCAGCCAAGCCTCCTGAGCCTGCAGTGCCTACCACCCCCAGAAAGCACTTTTCAGTATAGTTCACATAACCACACTTCTGTTATCAAGCTCTGACAACAGGAATTTGTTTTAGACTGTAATCAACAACAAAATTATGGTATGATATACTCTATCGATTTATTTAGGGTTGGCATTTGCAAAATATGAAGTTAACTATAAAGGGTATTACATTTTCTTCGTGCTAAAAAAGATAGTGTTGGGCCAGGGGTTTAGCTCAGCGGCACAAGTGCCTGCTTGGCAAGCGCAAAGTTGTCAGTTCGATCCCTGGTACCAAAAAGAAAAAAAAAAAAAAGATAGTGCTACTAAGTGCATTCTCAAACTTAATTTTTAAGAAATTGAATATAAGACACAAGAAATCAAGTATAACCATTACTTCATGTGTTCCCACTGGTCATAAATGTGTCATAAAATTAAATCTTTCCCTGTTAACTCTCAGAAGTCACTTAAACAATACAGAGCTGGGGCATGCATACCTCAAAGATGTTTAACCGGGTCCAAGTTAGTGACCTCCTAATAGCAGTCGATCAACTCAAGGTCAAGCAAAAGAAAATGAAACAGAAAAACAACTTGGCGTGGCAACTCCACTCGGAACTTCATGACGAGCAAGTGTGCACTGGAGCGAGCAGTGGCCTCAGGTCCCCAGGGCTCTCACACTGGGATTCTACTATTCAAAAGTAACATCATTTCCACAGACCACAGCCTCTAAATGTGAGTTGATTATTCCATGTGGTGTTAAAAAAAAAAAAGTGCATACTTTCCACACTGCAGGGAAATCAGCTCTGCTGGACTTAACCGAGGTTGATCTGGAGCTGCACTGTGATAGAAGTGTGATTTAAGGCATTTTCATGGGAATTTTACCTCCACAGAAACAATTCTGCTTTAGGAAACACAACCACAGGACACACACAATACATCCTGAAATACTAATTTTCCCAAAAAATTTTAGGGGGAGTCTGTTTTACAATAAAATACAAAAAGGAGGCTTCAAAGGTGTTTGCCATTTATGGTAGGCTCTCTTGCCTTTATTTTCAAGTCTGGGTGGAACTGGATACCTCATTGCTACTAGGGAATCTTAGAAAAACTGGAAATGTGCTTACAATCCATGATAAAAATATAGGGAAGGGAGGTGAGCTTAGGGAAAACATGGGTAAGGAAAATACCACGCAATCATGGGAGAAATGAATGCCTACATGGACACAGGTAGGACCGCGGCACTTCTTCGAGATGGCCCACAAAAAGGCTTTTACTATCAGTACAACAACAGAAAATAATCCAGCTGTGTAAGTGACAAATCCATAAAAGAAATAACATCAGGTACTTTGTTTTTTGAGTCATATTTTCATATATTAAATGGTTTTCTTTTTTTTTTTGACTTGGGAATTGAACCCAGGGCCTTCATACTGAGCTACATTCTCAGCTCTTATTTATTGGTTATTTTGAGACAGGGTCTTGCTAAGCTACTAAGTTGCCTGGGCTGGGCCCAAACATGCAATCCCCTGTCTCAGCCTCCCAGAGTGCTGGAGCTTTGAATCCCATACCAGTCTGTAGGTTACCAGACATTCCTTAACTGTTTTCTGTTTCGGATGGCCAGCTGTTAAAGTGCCTGCCTTATTCTTGAAGGCACAGCGGCTTATAATGCAAATGAGCTTTGTAGGGTTTCATCAAATAGCCAGGGGCTTCTCACTCACTTGTTTACTTCTGGAGCCCCCAACTCAAAAGTTTCATCTCTAAATGAGAGCAAAACATGAACATGAAATACCTGACGCATACGCCCAACTTTTCTGAAGATAACATAACAGGGTGTCATGTTTTGAAAGAGATGAAAACATTAAAGCACCAGACACTGCTCTCTAAGAGAACAAAGTGAATCAGTGATAAGCCATGGCATCCGACTTGAGTCTGCATTAGAGTTAGCATTCCGACAGCAGACTTCTAGCCAATTTTTTTTTTTTTTTTTTTTTTTGCGGCACCCGGGGATTGAACTCACAGCCTTGCGCCTGCCAGGGCAGGCGCTTAAGCCACTGAGCCAAACTCCCGGCCCTGGTTTTTTTTTGAGGCAGGGTCGCACTATGTAGCTCAGGTTGGCCTTGCGCCGCGTTGTAGCCCAAGCCAGCCTCGAACTCACAACGCTCCACCTACCTCAGCCTCCCGAGTGCTGGAATTAAAGGCGTGCGCCACCACGCCCAGCTAGCCAATTATTTTTATTGTGTAGCAAAGCCCACATATTTTAGACCAAACTGTTAAGTATATTCCTGAAATATGGATGTTTCATATATATATTTCTTTTTTTTTTAATTTTTTTTTTGCGGCACCGGG
>RJWM01039144.1:0-16351 GCA_004363535.1 Dasyprocta punctata | reverse complement strand
TTATCCCAACTGAGAATTGAAATGAAATACATAATAGGGGAATCGCTAAGTGCCTCTAAAGGAGACATAGCCAGAAAGGTGGAGGATGGAAAATCAAAGGAAATTGAGAATGAAACAAATAAAGACTTAGAACACATCAATCAGATTCAGAGAGACTACCAGGAACTCAAAGACTCCAAAAAAAGTTGGCAGAACCACCTGAAGGAAACTAAAGATAGTCTTTCAAATCTGGAAGAAAAAATGGCAGCCTGGGAGAGAGAAAGGAAAGACTTTCTAAAAATAATAAGAAATCTGGAAGTGGCAGTGCAACGGCTGCAAGACAACCCAAGGAAATATAATTTACGAATAAAAGGTGTGAGTGAAAAAGCAGGGGTCAATACAAATCAAATTAAAAGACTATTTACAGAAATAATTTCAGAAAACTTTCCAAGCATGGGAACAGGAAGAGACTTTCAGATAACTGAAGCGTATAGAACTCCAGCTAAACTTGACCAAAATAGGCCTACACCCAGACATATAATAATCAAGTTTTCAGAAATTCAACACAAAATCATAATATTAAAAGCTATTAGAGAAAAGAGACAGATTACCTACAAAGGAAGGCCCATCAGAATCACGACAGACTTCTCAACACAAATCATCAGGTCAAGAAGAGCTTGGAGTGAAATATTTCAAGCCCTGAAGGAAAATAACTTCCAACCCAGACTGATGTACCCTGCAAAATTATCTTTTAAAATCAACGGAGAAACAAGATACTTCCACGACAAAGAACAACTAAAGGAATTTATGACAACCAAGCCAACCCTACAAAGAATACTGAAGGACATTCTAGAGAGAGATAAAGAAATCCACTGCTCCAGAAAAAGCGACAGAGAGATACCACTGAGCAGGGCAGACAAATGAATAATCCATTAACGGGATTTAAGTCCAGTATTGTTTTCAATGAGCTGTTTAGTTTAACCCTATTCTACCCTGACTGGCCTATCTTTATCATAAATGATAACAAAGACAGCTATTGTAAAGATAACAAAATTTATAAGGGTAGCCTTCAGTGATACATGATCACCTTGCTTCAAAACCAGGTATTACTTTCGCTGCTCTGTTCTGAGGGATTTTAACCTATCTCAGTATGATTGTGTTACAACAGATGATATAGGCAACTGCCTTGAAGCTAACATGAGGCATTACAGAAATCAACATTGCATTACTATGTATTGCTTCCATTATCTTATTTGTTATTGGTTTTATTCAGTACTCTTTTGTTCGACTATATTTGGCCAATTGGTAAGGGCATTTAGTTTGAAGATAGTAAGAGGTATTACAAGGGGAACCGAGGAAGGAAGGTATAGAACTATCTTATGATAGTTTAAGTCTATACTACTAAATGCATTAACTGGTGAGAGAGAACAGTTGATATTCATGTGATCAGATCAATCCTACATGTCTTTACCTGTCAATCTGAACAGCCCTCTTAATGATAACGATATACAACACTGCAACTACTGTAAAATTCCAACCATCTAAATTCCTAAACCTATAATTCTACAGTATCAGATATGTTGTTGTTGTTTGTTAATCCCTTTAGTTTTCTGTTTCTCTTATGTATGACCATTCTTTTATCCTTTATTGGTTTCACTCTGAACTATTTCCCTTGATTATATTAGACCTGATGTTAAGGGTAGTTATTTCAATGATAACAAGAGGTATTCTAAGGGGAAAGGAAAGAAGGAAGGGAAAAGGAAAAAGACATAAATTTATAAATATGCATAAATAAGACAGTTAAAAAATCTGTATTACTAAATACATTAGCTATTGAAAAAGAAAAGTTAATATTCCTGAATTGATAAATCTTACATGTCTATATCTGTCAATATGCCCAACCCCTATGAAGGTAACGATATGCAATATTGTAACCACTGTCAAACTTCACCCACCTCAGTGTGTAAACCTACAATGTTATCGTATCAGATCTGTTATTGTTGTTTGTCTGTCTTTTTTGCTTTTTGTTTCTATCTTCTGTATCTATTTTCTCTTAAATTAAAAAAAAGAAAAAAGAAAAAGAAAATGCTGGCTTCTGGTCCCCTTTACCTTCCCGCTGCCCCCTCCGCTCTCGTCTCACTTTTACATAGGAGAACGTGCATGCTCTCACCGTTCTTTAGAAATATAACCCAGCATCTTGGTAAGTTAATCATCACATGCAGGTCTCAAAGTCGACAACCCAAGACCATTATTTTTTACTTTGCATGGATAAATTACTTTAAACAGAAAAGTACACAAATCAAAAGTATGCAAGTCCAAAATGTATATGACATATTGTGAAATAGGACAGAGGAGCAAGGGAGGGGGAGGGGGAAAGGAAAGAAGGGTAAAGTAAAAAAAAGTGAGAAAAGGAAGAAACAGAAGCAAAGCTTTTGTAAATAAGGGGAGGAGAAGTTAAAGGAAGGGGAGGTAAATGGGAAAAAAAGATGTTATATCATGTACAGGTACAAATTCTCTATGATGAATATGATCATTATGTATATCTAAAATGTACCTACAAAATCTCATTAAAAAATAAGCAGGTCAAAAAAAATAAAATAAAAAATAAATTAAAAAAAATAAGCAGGTCCATTAATTATCAAAAATCTACAGCCAGGCTTAGTAGTGCATGCCTTTAATCCCAGCACTCAGGAGGCTGAGGTAGGTGGAGCGTTGTGAGTTCAAGGCCGGCTTGGACTACAACATGAGCAAGGCCGGCCTGAGCTACATAGTGCGACCCTGCCTTGAAAAAAATAGGGCTGGGAGTTTGGCTCAGTGGCTCAAGTGCCTACCTGGCAGGCGTAAGGTTGTGAGTTCAATCCCTGGTACCACAAAAAAAAAATTTACATACCCATACAGCCACCCCCGCAAATCAAACTGAAGATTAGTCACATCGTGAAGCCTCTTGTGCCCATCCCCCACCACGGCCCACTCCCTCTCCAAAAGCAGCCACTGCCCCAGTGTCTCACACCATGGTTGGGTTTACTCAGTCTGCTTCTTTATAGAGATAGAGCCATATGATGTCTGCAGGTTTTTGTCTCATTGATTTATGTTACTGCACATAGCTGAAGTTCATTTCTTTTCACTGCTATGTAATATTCTATCACATGAATATCCCACATTTTACATAAATACATATTCAAGATACTTGGAAATGATAATGCATAACTGACAAAGGGTTTATATCCAAAATATGTAGCTGTGTGCAATATAACAAAGGTACTGGAAACCCAATAGAAAAATGGGATATTCAAATAATGAAAATGTATGAAAAGATGCTCAACTCTGTTAATCATCCCGAACATATAAATGTAAGCCATATGGCTACTATCATACACCCTCCCAGGGTGACTAGACTGAAGGATCTGATGGTATCCCATGTCGATAAAGATATGCAATACTAAAGATTCCTGTGTGATCTTGGAGATAATTTGTACAATCATGCAGAAAAACAGGTTAGCATTATTCACTAAGACCTGATATTTTTCATTTCTAACTATAAACTCATTTATGTTGTTAAATGCAATTTTTAAAGCACAAGCTTAGAGAAACACACCAGGCGGTGATTTATATAAAACTACTTTTGAAAGCTTAATGATCACAAACACATTATAAACCCCTAGAATGATGTTAGGTCCAATAATCACAATACATTAATGTAAAAAGGGGAAACAGTGCCTATTTTATCTCTTTGCCCTCTACCCCATCTGACCTTACCTACAGTACTGCACTCAAACATGACTTTTTCTTGTGGCCCTGAGATTGAACCCATGGTCTCAGACACTCTAGGAAAGTGCTTACCTCGGAACTGCACCCTCGGTCCTCAAATATGATACCTTACTAGCCCCACGGGTAGAATACAAATGGAGGTGGAGAAAAGTTCTACAAATCCTCTCCTTTATTTTTTCAAATCCATTTTATTCATGGATAAAAAGAAGAAAAGAATAAAACAAACTTACAACAGAATTTTAAAGTACATCCATTAGCGGGTAACAATGGTACATACATCATACATTGTCATCCCCAAATCATTCACCCAGAGCACAAGACATCTGCCTTCAATTGTCCAAACAATACCAGTACAAATCTTTCTCTTCAGTGAACTCAGAGAAATCAGTAGTATAACTATCTTAACTATTTTTATGTACATACACATACACATATACATTTTTTCTTTCAGCTTGTCACACTAATGAAACAATATGTTTACACGTGTGTCTTAATTATTTCACTAATCAGTATGTTCTCAAGGTGAATCCATTTACCTATAAAAGTATCCAGTTTACTACTCTGTATGGCTGAGTAGTATTCTATTGTATAAAAATACCACATCTTTTTTATCCATCCCTCAGTCAATGGGCATTTAGGTTGTTTTCAAGATCCGGCTATTATAAACTGTGCTGCTATAAACATGAGTGCACATATATCACTGTGGTATGATGTTTTTAATTCTTTTGGGAAGATACCCAGAAGGGGAATAGCTGGGTCGAATGGGCCCTCCAATCCTACTTTTTTGAGGAATCTCCACACTGATTTCCACAGTGGTTGCACCAGCCTGCATTCCCACCAACAGTGGAGAAGGGCTCCTTTTCCCCAACAGCCCCTTCAGCATTTGTTATTGGTTGATTTCTTGATACTAGCCATTCTTTCTGAGGTGAGGTGGAATTTCAGTGTTGCTCCAGTTCACATCTCTCAAATGATCAGTGATGTTGAACATTTTTTCACGTATTTATTTGTTGTTTGTAATTCTTCATCTGAGAATTATGTATTCATCTCAGATGCCCATTTTGGGGCTGAGTCTTTAAATCTGGGAAGACTGATTTTTTTGAGATCTTTATATTTTCTTGATAGTAATTCTTTGTCTGAGGTACAACTGGCAAACACTTTCTCCCAATTGTGGGTCAGCTCTTCACTCAGTTGGTGGTTTCTCTTGCTGTGCAAAAGCTTTTCAGTAAGATGAGATCCCATTTGTTGATTCTTTGCGATAATTCCTGTGCAGTTTGACTTTTATTCGTAAAATCTTTGCCTACACCAATGTCTTCAAGAGTTTTACCTACTCTATGTTCCAGCAGATTTAATGTTTCTGTTTTAATATTAAGATCTTTGATCCATTCTGATACAAACCCTCTCTTAGTGATTAAATAATGTGTCATTCATTAAACACTAACTGGGCACCAGACATGCACTAGGATTGGAAAGCAGGGTGAAGAACAGGTGACTACAGGCAAAGCATTTCAATCTTTCAAAATCCATCTCATATCTGCATTCTTCTTGCCCTGTGCACCCTCCCTCTTGATCTCATGAATGTTCAGTTCTTTGTGAGTCTTGTCGTCACTGGGCTCCCAACTCCTGAATCCCTGCACTCAGCTCAATCCCACCTCCTTGCACCAGACTCAGACTTGACCTCCACCTACCAGCTGGTTGTGGCAGAGCCTGACTACGGGATCCGATGATTTGCAAATGCCTCAGTGGTTTTTTGCCAGTGTTTACACAGAACACAACTCTCAGATCCCTCAGTGTATGATGTAAAGGCAGAGAACATTTCAGAAACTAATAGGGGCCTGTTTCAGATGGGGACTCCACTGGCTGGAGGAACAGGAAGAAACACTCTTCACAGTTTACTGTTTTTTTTTTAACTCAGCACAATAGCCAGATATTACCTATTAGAAAGACATTGTAATCTATGCCATAGAATCTCTAGATTTGCAATGGGGGGGTTTTACAGATTGAGTTCTGAGCCTCCCAACAACCAAAGCGGGAAACAGGACCACATTTAAATCACGTGTCCATTAAGATAACACCAAACTAGCTCTTGAGAACAAGCCCAGCTTTTCTTTGTTGTAAAACAACATCAAAAAGGAAGTTTTCCATGGCTCCTACACAACAAATAATGGGTAACTCTTCACTGTTCCCAAACAATTTTAACAGTGACTTCCAAGGATTCTTCCATCTCTCCAGAGAGTCCCAAGCATGACCCGAAAGCAGTCGGTGCAACAGCTGTCCCAGGGCCAACGATCCCATTTGGGAGGACGCCAAGGCCTGCAGAACTGGACCTCATGCTATGGTCGGTGTGAGGGAAACACTGCTCCTTTTATCATAGGTGGGAGCCAACTTGGCACAAGTCAGCATCACTGCAACCAAACAGTCCATTTCCAAGACAATCGCCCTGCCTTCCCCCCCAGGCAGAACTGCTGCTTCCCTGGACTAACAGCTTGGAGAAGATGGTGTCTAAGATCCGATCAAACACGAAGACTCCACGGTTGCCTTCTCCCCACACCTTGAAATGACTTCAAGTTCCAACAAATCTCTGTTTGCTAGGAGCTGTGATCTGAATAAATTTAAGACCTGTTTGGCAACCTGCTCTGGACCCCTTCTGTCCCTCAGACAGAAGCTTTCTTTCTCTCAATAAATATATTCTGCTCTTACCGTCTGTTGTTCCTAAAATTCATTCTTTGATTTTAGAGAACACGAACTCACACCAGACATAAAGTAGGTTGGGAGTTTCATTCACCTATATCATTTGGAGGTCTGAGATTGTTTTTCCTATATCATTTGGAGGTCTTCCACCGAGATCATTGGGACGGAGACATGGGCAACTCAATGCCAAAGCCTCTTACTCCTTTGGGATGCATTCTTAAGCACTGGAAGATGTTCGACCCTTCCATGTTGAAAAAGAGCCTTTTGATGTTTCTCTGCACATGTGCGTGGCCTACCTATCCCCTAGAGCCAAAAGTGGAGTACAGAGGGAAGTATTATTTATGATGCTATTTTACAACTAGAGGCATACTGTAAGGAAGAAAAAAATAGTTAAAATTGCTTTATGTTAAAACTTTCTTTACATTGAGATAATTCTTATTTATGCTCCAGGTATAATTGTAATCCTTATGAGACTATTTCCATTCATAGGTCTCTTTCTCTCAATGACTTAAAACAAATTAGGTTAGAACTAGGAAAATTTTCAGATGACCATGATAAGTACATAGACGTCTTTAGAGGATTTACTCAAAGCTATAAGCTAGACTGAAAAGATACGTTAGTCTTAAATCAGGCATTGACTTCTAGTGAGAGACAAGCAGCATTACAAGCTGCTACAGCATTTGGAAATAAATACCATTTTGTTAATTTCAAAAGGCCAGAAGATAGCCAGGGGAACTACCAGTTCCTACTGGGGCACAAACGGTGCCCACCCAAAACCCCTACTGTCCTAAAAACCAAGTGGGTGATTGGAATAAGAAACATCTTCAAACATATATTCTTGAAGGTCTAAGAAGGACAAAAACCAAGGCTTCTAGTTATTCTAAATTGTCAGCTGTTTTTTAAAGAGAAAAGACCCCTCTGACTTCTTAGATCATTAGAGGTGCTAATAAAACATGTCCATAGATCCTGATTCAATAGAGGGACAGAGTTTGCTTAAAGACATGTTTATTACCCAGTCAACTCCAGATACTGGAAAAAGTTACAAAAGATAGCCTTTGCTCCAGAGAGTTCACTCAATTCTTTAGTAAAAACTGCCTCCTAAGTATTCTATAATCAGGACTGGGAGAAAACCAAATAGAGAAAACAAAGAGACCAGAAAGTATCTGCCCTTTCTTGTGGCCTTAAAAACACAGACCTTAAGTCTGATTCTTGGGGTTCCAAGAAGAGTTTGACAATGACACCTACCTGCTATTGCTGCTATAAGCCAGGCCACTTTAAGAGGGACTGCCTTAAGAGGCCCCCAAGCTGTGCCCTAACTGCAAAGGTGACCACTGGAGGTCGGACTGCCCTCTGAGGACAGGGTCCCAGAGTTCAGACCCATCCTATCAGCTGGTCCAGTAGGACTAAAAGGACCTAGGGGCACTCATCTCCTCCCTCTGGCCAGATTGTCATCTCTGCCTGTCATCTCCACAGAGGAGCCCTGAGTAATCACAACAAGAGGTAAAAATCAACCAGCCGATTGCTGGACATTGGCACATATCTCTTTGTCCTTCTCAACTCTGGTCTTCCTTCCAGGCATTGTACCTCAACAGTCACCAAAATATAGGTTGCTTAAAGTGTAACTGAGATAACTTTCTCTTCATTCATTCCTTTTAGTTATACCTAAAAGTCTGACCCCAATCCTGGAGAAATTTTATCCTGACTACACGATATATATCCAAATTGCCAGCTAATCAAAATGATGCTGAGACTGGTTTTTACAAATATAATACATATTGCTGTTCATATATAAAAACTTAAGAGAATTCATTTGTCAAAATAATGTATTAATTTGGTTCTCCTACGTTATCAAAAAGTTAGAGATAATTATAACTAAAGCTAGAGGGATTTATGACAAAATGTCAGACTCCATCAATAGAGGGACCTAAGTGTCAATGGGTTACAATTGATATTCCTTAGAAACAGCTCTTAGACTTACCTGTCAACTCTAATGCTCATGCTTTGATTATGCATGCCTTTGTATACAAACTTTGATTATATATGCTTTGATTAAAGTTTGTTCTTGCCTAGAAGGTGCCAAAAGCCAAGTCATCATACAGATAAAACCAATAGTTATGTGATATATAATGAGGCCTTAACTAACTATACTCAATGAGCTTTAAATGACACTGCAGCTGGTCTCTCTCTCCTAAATAAAAAAATGGTAAAATTAAAAAAACAGGCTGTCCTCCAAAATCAGATGACACTAGACATCCTAACAGCACAGGAGGTATTTACGCAATTGTAAAAAATAGATTACCATGTGTATATTCCTACTCCTTCTGCAAATATCTCAATAACTGTTCAAGATATTAGACAACAAATTAATGACATGTCAGACTAAAATTGCCTGGACCTTATCTTTTTCCTCCTTATGGAAAGCCATTACTAGCTCCTCTTGGTAAAAATCTTCATTAACTATACTCATAATTATCTTGTTGATGCTATTATTTGGCCTATGCATACTTAATTATTTCTTTAACTTTGTCTCCTCCAGACTCACAGCTGTACGCCTACCCAAGATGAAGATGCCTGGTGTCTATCGACAGCCTCTAGGTAGAATCTCTGCAGAAGTATCCCTGACTGCCGATCCACAACTACAACCCCCTTCAGCCTGAAGAAGCCAGATCGGTCATCGCCCATTGCCCCTCACGGCAGTTCGGGTTACTTCTTCAGAGGGGGGAATGTTACAGACAGCTGAGTTAGACAGAAATATTATAGACAGTCAGACAGGGCTAGACCCTCAGGGAAACCGGTACAGAGGACCAGATGTCTTGGTGACCTTGCAAGAGACACACACCTCTTGCTATGGGCCAGATATCAAGACAGAAGGCAAAACAAATGCACCCATATCCTAAGGATTGATATTCTAAATAGTTCTCTATCACCCTGAGGAAGTCAGGAGTCAGCATCCCGTCCCCTATGGGAAGAGTCATTGTCATTAAGCATCCCCGCTTGCTACATGACTCACTTCCCCATTTGTCCTTGATTTAATCAATTCTACCTGAGCAATTAATCTTATTGGTTAACCATGGTTACGTCCCACCTTATGCCTGTCTGCCTTGCAAGTTCCCAGTTTTCCCTATCATGGTTTTACTCTATAGAAGTCCCTAGAAATGACAGTCTCTGGCAACCCGCTCAGGACCCCTTCTGTCCCTCAGACAGAAGTTTTCTTTCTCTCAATAAATATATTCTGCTCTTAAAAAATATATATATATACATATATATAATGTATATATATATATATATATATATACACACACACGCATATATATAACTGTTGTCTGCGTTGCTCACTGACCTTCCTCGTAGCCAGGAAATTCCCCAAATGGGAGCACAGGTGCAAATAGCACTGGTTTAAAGGAAGCCTAAAGCGCTAAATGCGAAACAGGTGAGGCCCTTAAAAGAGAGCCCAGGCCTTCTGAGTGCCGGTGCCAGGTCTATCAGCCGCCTTTCCTGCTTGAGCCGACTGAGCGATTCCCCCAGGGCACGCACTGCTGCTCATTCCTTGCCCTGCATTTCCTTACCTCCGAGGGCGGAGGTACTGCAGCCTGGGTGTGCAGGAAGCCTCCCTAAGAAGCCCAGGGCGAACCCTGTGCACACACACGTGCCGCACACTTCACAGCCAAGAAGCTCCCGTACTGAGAAGCGGAGCGGGGAGCAGGGGAAAAAGGAAAAGGAGGGGAAGGAAAGGGAGAGGGAGACAAGAGCTTAGCAGGCCAGCGGGCCCGGGAGGCCGAGCAGAAGGCGATGTCCTTTCAGCCCAGGTGAACCTGGCACTCACTGTGCCAGAACTGCCTCTCCTGGCGCCGCTTCCCAGGGCACCCGAAAGGTGAGCGCAGCCCCCCCACCACCCTGTCCTCCTCCCGGCTGCTGAGAAGCCCGAGCGGAAGAGGCTACGCAGTCCGGCCTGGAGTGCATGCAAACTAAATCAAACGTATTGTTCAAAATTTACCGTGGGTCATCTCTTCTCTTTCCTTATTCCTTTTCAATATCGAATGAAGGGCTGACCAGCAAGGTCAGACTCCCCTTATTAATGAGGCATTGCCGGGGCTCTGTCTCATTAGGGCACTCCGAACTGTGCATTTACTGCAATTTGCAGCACTTAATAGAGAAAGGTCAGAGCAGGTCACGTCCAATTTCCACTTGGCAGAGGGAGGAAAAATGGCAGCAATTCATTTGCACAAATTTGAATAATTCTTCTCGGTCTCCTTTTCTTTATCTACGTATGGATAATTCCTGCATCTTACCTCGCGCACAATCATTTCAGAACTGCCAACTGCCGGATTTCTATGGAGGCCGTAATGGGGCTGACAGATTCTATGAATCCAGGTGTCAAAATAAAGCCCCTGGCTTCTCCCCCCCGCCCCTTCTCACAACGGGGAATAGGAGTTGCCTCCAGTGAGCTCTTAAACTTATCATAAATGTATCAAGATTGCTGTGGGCCATGAAACAGCTGTAGACAATTAATCTTTCCACAATTCTTCGGCATAAGAATTGCTTTCCCCGAAAAGTAACATCTGCCGTGCGGAGGTGATTATTCACGGCCGATGGGCGCCACCATAGTTTTATGCATAGAGCCATCAGTGGCAATGAAGCACGATTTATAGTTTTCCCTGGTTCAGTAAAAATAACATTTCAGCTGCATTAAAACATCATCCATCAGCTTTGTCCTGGAGCCCAGAGCCCCATCTCATCTACAGAAATTAAAAAGTATTCATTTGAATGCTGACTTCTGAAGCTGGCGGTGACACTGCTGCCTGCCTGGGGCGGGGGCACCGCGGCGGAAGATGGAAGGAAAAGGTTAGGTGGCAGAGAGAGCCGAGGGTGGCGTGCGCTGCCAGACAGTGGTGCATCCCGTCACCGGGCTACTGCGTCTTCATTATTCACGACCCCTGGATGCCTGATCAAAAATCCTTGAACGAAACTGAACAACTAAAGAAAGTTATTTCACACAAAGCAATGTACATAATTCCTTGGCTTCGGGGAAAAGGTATCAAATGGATGCTAAGCCAGGAGCTGCCTTTTCGGATGCAGTGGGCATTCTGCTTTTTACAACAGTTGTTTGAACATTTGTGTGGTGGAGTGAGACTCACCTAGGGAAACAAATGGGTGTTTGCTTTTAAATCTCACTCAGTAGTATGTCAACTTTAGGATTTTCTCTTGAACTGAAGGAGCCCCCTGGTACTTTGAAGCTCTACTTATAGAAAATGATGAGTTTTTGAACTAGGAGTATGAATACTTGAATACAGTGAAATAGAAGCAGAAAAAGAGGAAATGCTTGGTGGTCATCTTGTCTACCCAGGCCTTAATGCACACTGTAGGTTTCCAAATATCCCAACTGGCACACATATTGTAAATGATCCACTTCCTCCGCACCCCCACTGCTGCAGTCCCTAAGACATGCGTACACTTTTAAGACTTCAGGGGAGACTCCCTCCAGCCAACACTGAGCTGAATGCTATGATCAAGTCCCATGTGACCTGAGGGGAACACAAGGCCATGCAAAAGGGCCTCCCGCCTTTGGGTAGCTCACAGGCCAGAGGAAAAGCCTATCAACAGATAATTAAAGCTCGGTGGTAAGTGACCTAATAGAAGCATAAATACAGAGCTGTTGTTAAGTAGAAAACTGAGAAGAGAAAAAGAATGAAGATGTGAATTCAATGCATTTCGGAAAAATAGAAGGTATTTTAAGACCCAGCACTTGAAGCATTAATAGCTGTGTCATCATACCTAAAAATTTCCATTGAAGGTCACAGATAAGTTGGCTTAGAAAGCCACCCACAAAAAGAACTGAGATGCAATGAAGTGGAAGGGGAGGTCGGGGCTCAGTGCCGCCTGCACAAGGTTTTAGGAGGCGCGGAGCTGTGTAAGGAGCTCTCGGAACCGTGTTTGTCCTTGGCATCCTTTCATCCAAAAGTGAAAGCTAATCATTTTTCCCTCCTTGGAGATTCTCCTAATTTCACAGTCAATGAAACACAGATTCCACCGCAAACCAAAAGGTGAATTTCACAAAGGTCAGAGGGAAGGTTCACGTTGCCGTGTCAGTGAGCTCCCACAACAGCCCCAAGGTGCAGTGACCTCAGTGCGCCGGAGCAGGCAGCTCCTGGGCTTCCAGTGACAGCAGGCGCTCCAAAACCCGGAAGTTCTTCCTCCTCGCTTTTGTTTTCCAGTGTAAGAAGAAAAAAAAAAAGCTAGTATTTTTCAGAATTGTTTGGAGACTGTGATGATTAGCAAAAGAATACTTTTTTCCTCAGTAAACTTTTGTTTAGTTAAATCCAACATTTATATGTGGAGTTGTAAAGTTGTTTAAAACAGCTATGAGACAGCTTTAAAGTTGAGCATAACTTTAAAGCTTATAAATAAGCCGGGCGTGGTGGCGCACGCCTTTAATCCCAGCACTCGGGAGGCTGAGGTAGGAGGAGCGTTGTGAGTTCGAGGCCGGTTTGGGCTACAACGCCAGCGCAAGGCTGGTCTGAGCTACACAGTGCGACCCTGCCTCAAAAAAACCAGGGCTGGGAGTTTGGCTCAGTGGCTTAAGCACCTGCCCTGGCAGGTGCGAGGTTGTGAGTTCAATCCCTGGTGAGGAAAAAAAAAAAACAAAAAAGCTTATAAATATATGAGCTTACAGAGAAATATTTTATGTATTTACATATAATACAAATATGCATTTTTACATTTAAGTCAAAATTATGGTAAACTACACATATATAGGTAGGCGTATAAATCTGGAAAGAGAGAACTCTGAATATTTACGCTCCATCAGAGGGATAGATGATAGATAGATTTAACTGAATATACATTGAGTTCTCCCTTATCACACGGTCTGTCTCTTTAGCCCTGGTGGAAAGCACGTAAACAGAAGCCCTATGTGGGAGATGTTTTTGTAAAGATACAGGACTTTCAACAAAAGCTGACATTACAATAAAATAATTCCAATCAAAAAGAAAAGTTCACTGTGTAAGAAGTATGCACAGGGGGTGGGACAAGATGGCGGAACTGTAAACTGCAAGGTAAATGGCCTCTCTAAAAGACACCGTCCAGATGCTGGAATATAGCAATGTGGGGAGGATAAAAAGGAAGGAGGCGGGTCCTCCGGACCCAAGAAGAATCTAAAGTGAGAATTGAAGCCCACAGAAAGAGTGGAAGGAGGCACTTAGACAGGGAGGGTGGTGGCTGGTGGCGTCTCTACCTGGAGCCGGACCCTCTCTGTGAAAGGGGATGCACGATCTGAGAGCCATCAGCACAGTGAGACGGCGTCAGAGGACAGCGACAGTGAGCAGGGGGAGCCAACCTGGAGGACTGTGCGTGGAGATCCTCACCCTCCCGCGTGAGGGGGAGATAGGTGGGGAGACGTCTTGGAGTTGGGCTGGGAACTCCTGGCTGGGCGAGGACCCGAGGAGGTCACTCAGGCTGAGCCCTGTCCCTGCACGCATTCTGGGGGCCACCTCGGAGGGTCCCTGCTGGTGACAGGCTTGGTCTGAAGACGGCGGCTCTGCACGTGCTCCAGGGGTGTTGCAGAGAGTCTGTGGGTGACCGGTTCACCAGCCCAGGTTCGCAGGCGGTGGCCAGCCCCTTCACGCACCACACCAGCCATTGTGGCACCAAGGCAGGCTGGGGAAAGGCAGTGGATAGCACTGTAACAGCGCCCCCAGTGGCAACCATCAGATATGCATAGTTGGCACTGGCTGGAGGAACCAGACTCACTTGGAGAGGTTATGGCCAATGTGGGGAGTGCCTAGGTCCCCAGTACCAATTTGCCCAGGGGAATGAAGGAAAATGCCAAGACAAAAAAGCAGGGGGCAGTCTCTGGCCTCCAGTTCAAGCAGAGCAAATCCAGGAGATGCAAACGCAGAGGTGATCGGGAGTCCCACAATGGAAGTTTCTAAGGTGATGGCAATGGAAGTAAAGAAACAACTTTAAGAGGCTATAAAAGAGATTAGAGCAGAAATGCTGACTCAACTAAAGAAAGAAATGAAAACCGTAATAAAAGATCTGCTGGACAACCCTAGAGGAGACATAGATGAAAAAATGGAGCATAGGAAAATGAAGGAAACCTGGAATGAACAACACAAAAAAGATGTAGAATACATGAAACAGATTCAAAGAGATTACCAGAAATTCAAAAAATCCAATGAAAGTTGGCAAAACCACCTGAAGGAAACTAAAGATATACTTTTAAACCTTGAAGACAGGTTTACAGCTTATGATTGAGAAAGGAAAGATCTCTTAAAAACAACAAGAAACCTGGAAGTAACAATACAATGGATGCAAGATGACCCAAAGAAACATAACTTAAGAATAAAAGGTGTGAGTGAAAAAGCAGGAGTCAATACAAATCAAATTAAAAGACTATTTACAGAAATAATTTCAGAAAACTTTCCAAGCATGGGAACAGGAAGTGACTTTCAGATAAGTGAAGCGTATAGAACTCCAGCTAAGCATAACCAAAATATACCTATACCCAGACATATAATAATCAAGATCCCAGAAATTCAACACAAAAACAGAATATTAAAAGCTATTAGAGAAAAAAAACAGATCACCTACAAAGGAAAACCCATCAGAATCACGACAGACTTCTCAACACAAACCGTCAGGTCAAGAAGAGCTTGGAGTGAAGTATTTCAAGCCCTGAAAGAAAACAACTTCCAATCCAGATTGATGTACCCTGCAAAACTATCTTTCAAAATCCATGGAGAAACAAGATACTTCCATGACAAAGAACAACTAAAGGAATTTATGACAACCAAGCCAACCTTGCAAAGAATACTGAAGGACATTTTAGAGAGAGAAAAAAAAGTCCACAGCTCCAGAAACAGTGGCAGAGGGATATCACCAAGCAGGGCAGACAAATGAATGATCCATCATCGGGATTTGAGTCCAGTAATGTCTTCAGTGAGCTGTATAGTTAGATCTTATTCTATCTCGACCCGTTTAATTTTATTATATATGATGACATAGACAGCTATTCCAAAGATAACAAAATATATTAAGATAGCCTTTATTGATATTTGATCACCTTGTTTTGAAATCCTATATTGCTTTCATTATTCTGTTTTGAGTGATTTTAACCTATTTTGGTTTGTTTGATTGTATTATAACAGATGATATAGACAACTGATAAGAAGATAATATGAGGCATTATAGAAATCAATGTTGTATTACTATGTATTGCTTCCATTGTTTTATTTGTTATTGGTTTTATTCAACACCATATTGTTTGATTATATTAAGCCCAATGGTATGGACAGTTATTTTGAAGATAGCAAGAGGTTTTACAAGGGGAGAGGAGGAAGGAAGGAAGGGAAATGGAAAAAGACACAGATTTATATGTGGGTATACATAAGATGGTCAAAATGAATATACTACTAAATGCATTAACTATTGAAAGAGAACAGTTGATACTCATAAGATTGGATCAAATTTACATGTCTATATCTGTCAATCTGAGCAACCCCTTTGAAGGTAAAGATATACAATGTTGCAACCACTGTCAAACTCCAACCACCTCATTTTGTAAACCTATATGTTACAGTATTGGATTCATTGTTGTTGTTTGTTGGTCCCTTTAGCTTTTTGTTTCTCTTTTCTGTGACCATTGTTTTTTTTTTATTGGCTTTATTCTGAACTATTTTGTTTGATTATATTAGGCCTGATGATACAGGGAGTTCTTTTAAAGACAGCAAGAGGTATTCCAAGGGGAAAGGAAGAAAGAAGGAAGGAAAAAGGAAAAAGACATAAATTTATAAATAGGTGTACATAAGATAGTAAAAATGACTGTATTACTAAATGCATTAACTATTGAAAAAGAACAGTTAATACTCATATGATTAGATCAATTTTGCATGTCTATATCTGTTAATCTGAACAACCC
>RJWM01039143.1:0-16302 GCA_004363535.1 Dasyprocta punctata | reverse complement strand
AGAAGAATTGAAAACATCATACCACAGTGATATCTGTGCACCCATGTTTATAGCAACCCAATTTGTAATAGCCAGATCTTGGAAACAACCCAAGTGCCCATCAATCAAAGACTGGATAAAAAAGATGTGGTATTTTTATACAATGGAGTACTACTCAGCTATTAAGAAAGATTGCATTGAGACTTTTGTAAGTAAATGGACACGACTTTAGACCATACTCATAAGTGAGATAAATCAAACCCACATGTGTAAATACCATATTGTCTCCCTAGTGTAAGAAACTGAAAAACTATATATGATCCAAAATCTATAATAAATACTAGGTAAGGGTAAAAAACAGCTCAAAGAGCAAAAGTAATTGGGAAGGGAAAAGGGGGAAAGAGGGAAGAGAAAAGGAAAAGACATAAATCTGTATATATGTATACGTAAGATAACTAAAACGAACACACTGCTGAATGTATTCGTTATTGAGAAAGAACAATTAACACTCATGATTAGATCAATTTTACATGTCTATATCTGCTAATATAAACAACCATTTTAAAGATAACAATACACAATATTGCAACCATTGTCAAATTTCTATCAGCCTGTTTTGTAAACCCGTAATGTTACTGTTGTGCATTTACTCTAGTCGTTTGTTTGTCTGCTTTGTTTTTTGTCTTTGTTATATGTGTCTTTTTTTTATTCTGCTTTAATACATTTTTAAAAAAAGAACATGGTTCTTTCAGCATAAATTTTACATCAACACTCTAATTTAAAATACTGTTGGAATTTTGGTTGTTATTATGTAAAATCTATAAAATAATATATGACTTATGCATATTTATTTTGTCTATTCCACAGACAGTGTTATCTTGACAATTACATTATCTTTAATTACTTACAGGTGAATGCACTGACATCAAGAAAACTGCTTGTTAAATTTTTCCATCTGTGTTTTATAGTAATTATTACTAGAGTAACTAGCCTTTGTAATTTAATTTTCATTTATTTGTGCTAGTACACAAAATAATTGATTTGTATTGTAGAGACCTTACAGAAATACCTTTGAAAATTTAATGTGAAGTTTTAGTTTCCATATTGTTTAGATTTTTATTTTTTACTTTTATTTATTTATTTGTTTGTTTGGTACCAAGAATTGCTAACCAGGCAAGTATTGTGCTGCTGAGCTATATTTCTGGCTGTTTTGAATTTTATATTCAAGCTTATTCCTCTTGAAAGTGACTGCCTATACTTTTATTTCCAATCCGTAATGCAGGACATACATACATATGTTTAAGATAGATAATTAACATTCTAATAGAAATCAGGGATGACTCTCAACACAATGGAGACCCAGAGTTATTTAATGACTTATCTTTATAATTTTTTAAGGTTTCCATTGTATATACACAGCACAAAAACAGTAACCATCTTCCAGTAGATGTCAATACACTGCTATGATGTGCACTGGAATCTAAATGGTGTGTAGGACACAAAGGAAAACCATGTTTTCAAGAACCAGGTATGTGTGTAACAAAAGAAGGTCTAACAGGAAATGACTAACTACAGGTTTCTCTTCAGTTGTAGAATAAGGATTTTGCAAGGTGAGAATAGTTGCTCAGATCCAGGCACTTTTCACTAAATGTAAAAACAAATCAAAGTGAAGAACAAAAGGGCACTCAGTATTTAAACAGCCATGCCTTAAAAAAGATTTCCTATTCTATTTTTGCATAGTTCCTTTCAAGATTTTTTATATATAACTGGCAGCTGTATCAATACAAACTTGGCATAGGTAGATGACATAGTGAACTTTACAGACGGAATTTGAACAGATTGTTTTGTATCCTGTGCAGGGCACATTTTACTTCATTGTTCCTCAAACTGTAGATCATAGGATTCAGCATGGGAATGACCAGAGTGTAAAATACAGAGGCCAATTTATCAGTCTCAAAGGAATGGTTGGACTTGGGCTGCACATACATAAAGAACAGGGTCCCATATAACACAACCACCACTGTCAGGTGAGACCCGCAGGTGGAGAAGGCCTTGTGTCTCCCGTCGGCTGAATTCATTCTGAGGATGGCTACAAGGATCAGAATGTAGGAAACAAGGACTATCAGAAGAGAGGAAGCCAAATTAAATACTGAAAAGATCAGGACGATCCACTCAACTTCTTGTGTGCTTGAGCAAATCAAAGTCAGCAAGGGAAGACTGTCACAGTAGAAATGACTAATGACATTATTGCCACAAAAGGATGAAAGGAAAATTTTTATGGTTGTTGTCAGAGACAGAAAGGCACTGTAGAAGTAAGGGATTGTCACCAGCACCCAGCATGCGCTGTGTGACATGATCACTGTGTAGAGCAGAGGGTTGCAGATGGCCACGTAGCGGTCATAGGCCATGGTTGACAGAACGAAAAGTTCACTAGTGATGAACATGCTGAAAAGCATTAGCTGCATGGCACAACAGTGATAGAGAATTTTATTTCGATTAGCTATAAGATTTGCCAACATTTTGGGTCCCACGGCAGTTGAGTAACCAAGATCAGTGAAAGCCAGGTGTCTGAGAAAAAAGTACATGGGTGTTTGCAATCTGTTGTCCACGTTGGTGAGGATGATCATGCCCAAATTGCCCACCACTGAGGTTACGTAGATGATAAGGAACAGCCCAAAGAAGGGGACCTGAAGATCAGGATGCCCTGTGATGCCAGTCAGAATGAATTCTTTCAGCACTGTCACATTTCTTCTGCCCATCCAGGCTTCTCAGGATACTTACCGTGGGAAGAATCATTAAAAGCCACTTGATTCCAGGAAGTGCTGCCAATTAAAAGCATATCATTGATGTCTTTTTTTGTAAAGTAAACCCACTTGTTTTGACCTGAAAAATTAAAAATGACACCTCTGCCTTTGAACCTAGAACCAAGTCTGGATATAGAGTCTGACAAACATACACCTAACCAAAAAACAATGAAACTTATGTTTATCTATGTTGCATATGAACTAAGTACTATATGTGTAATTTACTCACTGTGAGACTAGATGACTGGAAGTCATCTACACATTCACTTTCACACTAGCAGGGATATCATTTCAATGATGTGTTTTATGTTGCAACTGTATTTTTTCCAGTATACTTAAAAATAAGTAAACGGTGAGATAACTTAAAGATATTTTAAGATAAATAAAAAAGATATTAAACTTATTTGAAAACTTACCACTTTAAATTGTAAGATAAACTACTAAAATTATCCCACGAGAAATATTATCTTAAAGCTTAAATTGCTATTTTCAATGTCATTTAGATAGGCAAACAGTACTATTTTATAGTATATGGAGTAAAAGTAAGTGTAATAGGAAGGTTGAAGAATTAGATATTCTATGCTTAATCTGAAGTACTTAATTCTACTTGCTTAAATGTGGTTGGGCAAGGCATGTCATTATTTTATCTAGTAAGATGAAATTAGATACATCCTTGATATAAAGTACATCTCGTATAATTTAATTTTGAATATTATATATTTTCCATGAAATACATTTCAGACGTTTTGAGAACTGATCATAATCTAAAGATTACATTGTTTCCTTGTCTACTTCCTCTGTTTCTACGTCACAATCCTTTAAAGGTAGCTGCTTCTAATTATTTATGAAACCGTCATTTGTATACTACACAAACTACTTTAGAGAATTAAAAAATGAGAACTCCAATGTTCTTCATTCTAGGAGTCTAAAGAGACCTGGACTGTAAAAATGTTACAGAATAAGAATTCCAAGACCATCAGAACTTTGCTCCTCCTGGTGCAGATGTGAAAATTCTAAGCAATAAAGATATCATTGATATAATTTTTTTAAATACATGAAATTATTCCCTTCATTCAACTTGAAATAATCTCACTTTTGGCAAAATAATTTGATTGTGGATTATCTAGTATTATAGTTCATTTTGTGAATCAGATAGAATTAAGCAGAATAAGGAGTATTTGAATATATCATTAAATAATGGCATTAACAATGTTCAATATCAAAATAAGTTTAGTACAGAAGGAACATTGCATTATTCATAAAACATGTTGCAAAGACTAGACTGAACTATTCTTAAAATTTGTGTATTGTGAATTTCGTGCTATAGCTTTCTATCCATTTTTCAGCTTTCTTAGTGCTATGGAAAACCATAACTCATTCCTATGTGTGCTTTGAAGATATTATCTAATTTATTTCTATATTTCATTTGCCTGTCAATAGTGACCTTTATTCCACTATGCTCTTCTACAATATTTTTTTTCCACTGATGTGGGAAGACATGTGACATTGTGTGTGTGTGTGTGTGTGTTTGTGTGTGTGTCTGGCTTGTTTTACTAACAAAATCACTTCTATTCTATCCATGTTGGTGGATGTGACATATGTCTGTATCTGGTATTTCACTCACATAATAATCTTGAGTACCATTCATGTTTCTACAAATAATTTTTACCAGAGTGATCTTTTTGCTTCATGTCTTTCCAGTCAAAATCTTACTGCAGCATTTTTGTGGAGTTTGACAAGATTTTGATTGTGCACTTCTCACTGCTAGAAGCCAGCAAGGGCTGCGCAAAGCAGCAGCCACCCCACATCAGCACACCCAGTGGCCACCTTCAGATACTCACAGGCAGACTGGCCAGGAGAAATAAATAGTCATACTTCAGAGAAATTGTAGCCACTACAGGAAGTGCCTGTGACCCCACTACCTCTTTGGCTGGAAGAATGAAGGAAAATGTCAAAACAAAGAAGCAAAATACAGTCTCTGGCCTCCAACCCATGCAGAGCAAGTCCAGGAGATGTGAACATGGAAAAGATTGAGAGTCGCACACCTGAAGGTTCTGAAAGGATGGCAACTGAAGTAATGAAACAGCTTCATGAGGCTACAAAAGAAACTAGAACAGAAATACTGTCTCAGGTAAAATTAGAAATGAAAAGCATGATAAATGAATTGCTAAGTATCTCTAAAGAAGACATACATAAAATATAGAGGAGCATAGGAAAATGAAGGTAACCTTGAATGAACAATATAAGAAAGTTTACAATGCATGAAACATACAAAGAGATATTCAGGAAATTAAAAGCTCGATTGAAAGCTGCCAAAACTGCTTGAAAGAAACTGAAGATAGACTTTCAGGCCTTGAAGACAGGTTTGCAATTAGCAATCACAAAAGGAAAGATCTCTTAAAAATAACAAGGAACCAGGAAATAACAATTCAATGGCTGCAGGATGATGTAAAGAAAAATAATTTAAGTATAATAGGTGTCCACAAAAAAGCAGGGGTCAACACAAATGACATCAAAAGTCTATTTACAGAAGTAATAGCAGAAAACTTCCCAAGCATGGGAAAAGGACCTGACATTCAGATAAGTGCTGCATATAGAACTTCAGTTAGCCATAACCAAAATAAATCTATAACCAGACATGATCATCAAGATCCCAGAAATTCAGCACAGCAGAATATTAAAAGATGTTAGAGAAAAAGAAACAGATCACCTATAAACAAAAACCCATCAGAATCATGACAGACTTCTCAACACAAACCAGCAAGTCAAGAAGAGGTTGAAGTATTTCAAGTCCTGAAAGAAAACAACTTTCTACCCAGACTGATGTACCCTGAAAAACTATCTTTCAAAACTAATGGACAAACAAGATATTTCCATGAAAAAGAGCAACTAAAGGAACTCATAACCACCAAAACAACCCAACAAAGAATACTGAAGGACATTCTGGAGAGATAAAAATGACCACAGTTCTTGGAACAGCAGCAGAGGGGGACCACCGAGTGAGGCAGACAGTTGAATGGTGGGGGGAGTAGCTGGGCAATGGCAGGATAATAACATGACAGAATCCAACCAGTGCATGTTAGACATAACCGTTAATGTAAATGGCCTCAATTCACCAATAAAAAGAAACACAGGCAGAGTGGATCAGGAGATAGGTTTGATCAATATGCTTTATACAAGAAACACACTTAACTCAAAAGGCAACTCATAGACGAAAAGACAAAGGAGGGAAAACAGTGCTCTATGTGACAGAGAACCAGAAAAAAGTAGGAGTAACTTGCCAATCAGCTGCAGAATGGTTAAGAAAGGTATGGCATTTTTATACACTGGAAAGATATTTGGCTATAAGGAAAAATAATCTCAAGGCTCTTGTAGGAAAATGGATTCAACCTGAGATCATGCTCATAGGTGAAATGGTTCAGAGTCACGTGAGTGAACATCATGTTGTCTCCCTAGTATAAAAAAACTACAGGATTTAGTGGGATCCAAAATGCACAATATATATTGTGAAAGTGAAAGAGGAGGAAATGTCTAACAAGGGAAAGCAGTGGTCATTGTTAATCTATGGTTGTGTTTTGAAATCTTGTATTGTTTTCATTGTTCTGTTCAGTTTCATTTTATTCTGTTTAGTTTTGTTTTGTATTTTGTGATTTTATTATATTTGATGGCATGGACAGCTATTTCAAGGATAACAGAATATATTATGGCATCCATTATTGATTACCTATTATCTTGTATTGAAGTCCTGTATTGCTTTCATTGTATTGTTTTGATTTATTTTATTTTGTTTTGTTTAATTTTATTATATCTGATGGTATAGACAGATACTTTGAAGATAACAAGGGGCATTTTGGTAGCTGTTGTTTTTCTATTATCTTGTTTTGAAGTCCTGCGTTGCTTTCATTATTTTGTTTTGATTTGTCTTATTCTGTTCTGTTTTGTTTGATTTTATTATGTCTGTTGGTATAGGCAGTTATTTTGAAGATAACAAGAGGCATTATGAAAGCCATTATTTATTTCCTTTTATCTTGTTTTGAATTCCTGTGTCACATTCATCATTTTGTTTTGATTGACTATTTTTTTCTATTTCACTTGGTTTTACTCTCTTCAAAATAAAAAACAAAAATAAAATGATAAATTAAAATAAATCTAAAAATAAAAAAATAAATCCCAAAAATTTTTTTAAAAATCACATTTATTCAGATAATTACACTCTACTATGTAATATTTTATGGTACTTGAAACATTTTATGGACAAATTTATATGGCTTTCTCATACCTGTGCCATGTTGCAGTCAGCCCTGGAGAGGTAGGAACAGACTTCCTGTCTCTTTTCCCTATCCTCCAAAAATACATTTCAATATTCACTATGGATATGGACAGTTTGTAAAATTAAGTTCACATTGAATCAGGATATTAATTGGTTTTCTTAATGCAATTAAGCACATAATAAATGAGGGACTGGAACATCCACCAGAGAGTGAGGAAGCATTTAAATACTATGATTCATTTTAAAAGGAAAGGTGATCAATACCTGTAGGGTGAGGAGAGGGAGAAGGGAGGAAAGAGAATCAAGACGTGTGATGCCCACACACCAACTCCTTATTATGAATGTAATCATTATGAACTCCAAATATGAACTATTACAAATAAAAATTTTGAAAAACTTCCAAGTTCTTCCAATATCATTGTTATAGGAGAGTATCATAACAAAACTATTAAATGTTTGGTGCAGTTCATCCTGAGGGCTCCCAAATCCCCTAATGAAAACCAGGTAATTCTTGATGCCTCAAGTGAGGGAAGGGCAAATCAGGCCGAAAATTATGAAGTATATATGGGGTGGCAGATTCACCAGTACTGGGAAAAAAAAAAAAAAACTTGTGTATTTGGTTTATAACTCTTCCACAAAGTATTTCTTCTTCATCTTCTATATGCACTTTCTACATTAAAAATATTTGAGGAATACTTCCAAGTTTTGTGCCTTACTATCCACATGGAAACAACTATAGTTAATTACGAAGACAGCAGAAGCAAGAGCATCCCCTTATTGCTGTGTTAGCCTGAGTGCAAATGCCTACCTTCGGGCCTTACATCATGGCTACTGCAAATGTTGCCATAATGAACCGTCTGTCTGCCCATCTTTTATCACTGTTGGCCACTTCTCACTTGGTCTGCAGACACAGCAGGGTCTTTTCTGACATGCTGATGACTTTGCATCCTGAGTATTTTGCTGATTTCTGAAGAGAGCTTGAAGACAGTTTTAAACTGCATGTAAGGAATAACACCAATAAAAACCTGGAATTGCCATGTAAATATCTAACTGTCTCTGCCCTGAATTAGAGCAAATTCAGCAAGAGTTCTGCAAGAAACCTCAAAACTTTGAAAGAGTAAACTCCACTTGTTTACTTTAATAACGTTTTCTTTGCTACAGCTTGCTCTAGCTCTAGCCTAGCACTGTCTCATATACTCCATTGTCTTATATGTGCTTTCCTGATTACCTACCAAATAAATATCATACAAGTGCTTTCTTCAGAAGCTACTCTCAGCAAGATTTGTACCATGACAAGTCTACTGTACTATGGTGGTAGTAAAAGGAGACCACAAATTTCTGTGTCTCATGTGAAACTCTAAGGATGCATGATAAGAAAAGAAAATTACATTATCTTGCTGAATAACTGGAAGCCCCGCGAGAAAGATATCAGAATTTGAGTTTCTCATAGCTAATCTCCTTCTATACTCTATACATGAACAATAATATCTTTGCTTAGACAACATTTAAATGGAGAATTCAAATTATGTGTACTGGTCCCCATAATGCACATCGCTTAGGATACCAGTGTAGTGCAATTATAATATTAAATAGAAGCAGGGCCCATTTTTTCCCTCAGATTATAGTTTTAATACTGCATTGTTGTAGCTGTGAAAGGAAGATATTAGTAAGTAGGGTAAAGAATACTTAGTCTGGAGTTTGTACCTCTGTTTATAATTGTGTCTATCTTTTAGTTTAAAAAGTCATGGATAATCGTTGGAATGAATTTGAAAATCATAATGACTAGTTTCAACTACTCACCTAAAATGAGAGTGAATTATTGTTCCCTTGAATGATAGCTAACCAGAAGTGTATGTAAGAATTTATGACTGTCTCTGCATTGGGAAGCTCTGCACTGGGATTTAAAATGTGATTTCTTGAATATTCCCAAAGTTTCAAAGAAGAGGCAATAGTGACTCTGAGTTTTTCTTAATTATCCAGAGTGTCTTTGATTTCCCTACTGAGGAATTCTTATGTACATGATTCAGCTGTTTTCCTTTATTATCACTTTTAACTAACTGTTCATGGGTCTAGATTTAACTGCATTATCCATTATAGGCATGATTTCTTCACTCATAATTCCAATATGCAGCATTTTCCACATTGGCTTTCCAATTTTCTATCTGTGCCCAATTGATAATTTACACATGCTCAATGCTGCTAAAAAATCAGATTCAGAAAGTATACAAAATATGAATATATGTGCAGCTTTAATATTGAAAATTTCAGAAAATCCACTAACACTTAATGAGGGCTTATTGCCATGTCTTAAAATGATCACCAGTCCTTGTTACTCATCCCCAGTTCAATTCACCTTCTACTTCATTTGACTGTTTTCTCCTTCAGAGTTTAAAAAGAATTCCTAGAAATTTCTTAACCCTTTTTCAAAAAAAAAAAGTCAAAGTATATAGACATGATTATGGGGAAGGATAGAAAACTTTAGTTTATATTTTAAAATATCATTTTCATGTAGGAAATGTTTTCTAGCATATGTCTAAATTTAAAAAATAGAATACATCACTGCTATTGATCCTAAACTCACTTATAGATAGCTTTGTTACAGGAACTCTCTGTGTCCCTAAACTGTCTTGAACATCCCAAAAAAATTATTGTATGCAGTATTAAATTCTATGGCTCATCTTAGCTTAGCAGTTTTGTCAGACCCCAATTTCTATTTTCTAAAATTTGATTTACATTATAGATTTAAGAAAATTCTGAAATAATTTATCATTCTACTTGTTAGTAAAATACAGACTACTTTAAAAATAAATGAAATTTTTCCCTCATTTAAAGTGTCAAAATATTTCCTCATTTTTGGTTTATCACTTCAGGGTCCATCAAAATTTTTGCAATATACATAATAAAAATATAAAATTGGTCTATATTAAAAATATTTTGTCAAATTTATACTTCCAAATATTCATCTTTTTATATTAAAATAATTAGTTTCAAATATGTTATATATGACATAGGATATTACTTGAGGGAAGATATAATTTAAAAATAGTATAGTGTAAATATTGCTATGATTTATGGTCATCATTAACACTTCACTTCTTTCCTGTTGAACACTTTTTTCCTGGAAAATTGAGATATTTTATGTATATTTAAGGTCCTAGAATATTATATATTCCATATAGTATATTATAGAATTTCATCATAATAATAGTTATGGTTACAGAATAGAGATTATTTAAGGTTACAGTATTATCTATTCTATGTAACATATCATAAATTTCATCATCACAAATATCCATCTAAAATATTTGATAATATACCATGTCTATATAATACATAATGTTTAATAATAATACATATTGTTTAATTATTCACTCAATTATTTGGTTCACATTTTTTAGCTACATAGATAATTTTGTTACAGAGTGAAGCACTAAGAAAACAAATCTATCTACCATGCATTTAAAGTCAGTAACGTTAAAACAATACAAATTATGAAGCATACATGTAAGATTTAAGAGTGTCACAGAAGACATCCATTCAGATGAAAATAATCTATACGTACATAAAACGCAGTGTACTGCACACTGATTCCTGATGGAATTATTCAAATTATGAAATTATTTCTGTTTGCTTTCTTCCCATCGTATTTTCAAATGGATGCAACGATCCTTCCCAAAATAGCATACTATTGTAGGAGCAAGATTCAGGGATGTCAGCCACAAGAAAGGAAAACAACAAAAATATTGCACCATTAATTGGGCACTGTTGCAAGAATAAACAAAGGTGGGCTACGACTACTCAGCAAGCATTTTCTTCTTATTTAGCAAGGGAGGAAAGAGTGAGCATTCAGTAGAGAAAAATGTGCAGTAAGGAATCGAGATGAAGCCAGTGGCGGGGAGGTGGATGGAGAACCCTGGACACCTGGGACGAAGCTCCAGAAGTGATTTCAATGGGGCCCAAACTCATAACACATACACACTAAATGGGGCAAAATCAAATGTTATGTTTGAATACACAAACAAGTGGAGGTCTTTTTATCTATAGGAAGCATATATGAAGATAGAAGAACACATCAGGAAGAGAAAAAGAGGTACTCTAAGTCCACCAGGGGAACTTTTGAGCACATTGTTACCACTGATTCCCTCAAATTATCACTTTAATGAGTCAACTGAAATTAGAATCGTTTTTGACTTTAACAAACTTTATGGAAGTATACAGAAACTCAAAAGGAAACATCGTGTTTACACGCACATATGCAGGAGCTCACAGGCACATATGAATGCTGAAAATTTTATGATGATCGCAAAACCCACAAAAGTCATTTCATTTCTGTGCCAACTATTCTTCCTGTTTCACCAAAGGTACACAAATTTGAGCTTCCTCCCCATAGGGTCTTGTTTAGCTGTCACACTGTTTTCAAGTGTTCACTTTATGATAATTTATAATAGAGGAAATTTTTCCATTCCCCATACTTATAGAAATGTATCTAGAACCAAAAATATAAAATCTAAAGATATAAAAGCGTATAATACATGCAATGTGTTGTTATACATTCTAGAGTAAAAAACAAGAATACATTCAAACTCAACTTCATTTATAATGTAATGCAGAGAATATAGAGAAAAGACATTGCACAGTTTTACCACATGTCTTTTTGCAGGACATGTTTTCCATCTTTATTTCTCAAGCTATAGATCAGGGGATACAACATGGGGATGACCAGCGTATAAAATATTGAAGCCACTTTGTCAGTGTCACTGGAGTGACTATCCTTGGGTTACACATACATAAATATCAAAGTCCCATAGAACACTGTGACAACAGTCAGATGAGACCCACAGGTGGAAATGGCCTTTAGCCTACCCTCTGCTGAGTTCATCCTCAAAATGCCACAAAGTTGAGCAGGTAGGGCACGAGGACCATCGGAAGAGAAGAAATCAAGTTAAATGCTGCTAAGATTAGATTCATTGCTTCAATTTCATGCATGTCTGAGCATATAAGAGATAACAAAGGGAGACTGTCACAGTAGAAATGACTAATGACATTCGATCCACAGAAGGACAAAGTGAAAATTTTGGTAGCAATTAGAAGAGAAATGAATGTTCAATAGAGATGGGGAATCACCACTAGTACCCAACATACTTTGGGGACGTGATGACAGTGTAGAGCAGAGGCTTACAGATGGCCACATAGTAGTCATAGGACATGGCAGACAGCATAAAAAGTTCACAAGCAATAAGCAAAATAAAGCCAGTTGTGTAGCACAACCATAATAGGAGATTGTATTTTGAGCCATAACAAAAATAATCAACATTTTAGTTCCATGTCTGTAGAGTAATCAAGATCATTGAGAGTCAGGCATGTGGGAAAAAAGCACATGGGTGTTTGCAGCCTGGAGTCCACCTGGGTGAACACAATCATGCCCAAGTTGCCTACCAGCGAGGTCAGGTAGATGATGAGGAACAGCACAAAGAGTGGAGCCTGCAGCTCAGGACAATCTGTGATGCCCAGCAGAATGAACTTGGTCACCATCGTGAGGTTGTGCTCCTCCATCCAGGGTGATCAGAAAACTTACTCAGGATAGAAATATCAGCATAGTCAATAGTTTTTCAATGTTATCTACCTCCTGGGAATATTTTACTCTACAGAGGTATTGCATATAAACCAATTCAAATTTTCCCATTTAATATATTTTAAAATTAACCTATCTTTAAAAAATTACCCAGGTGTTTCTTATCTGGGATGATTTCCCTCCCAGAAGAACACTACTTTATTAAACTGTAAGAATGCATGGAAAGTTACTTTGGACACATAATTTAAATTACCTGAAATTCTTCATTTGCACAAAAAGCTAACATGTACTTATATGTTTGGGGGAAGAATAAAGTAAGAATTGCTTATTCTATGAATATTATGCAATGTGGAAATAGTTTACAAAGTCATGTCCATGCTTACTTTTGGTATTTTGGTATTTTTATTGAGAATAGCAACATGATGTGATCACTGTGTAGAGCAGAGGGCTGCAGATGGCTACCACAGGCTTCAGGTAGCAGTCATAGGTCCTTGCAGGCAGAATAAAATGTTCACTAATGTTGAACATGATGATGACTAGTTCATCGGGGTTTGTTTTTCAGTTATATTAAAATTTACCAGTATTTTGGGACCTGCAGTCCTTGGGTGAACAAAATGAAGGATACAGAGATGTGTTATTAAAAAATACATGGGTGTTTGTAGCGTAATGTCCACCTTGGTGAGGGTGATCATGCCCAAGGTACCCACCACTGCGGTTACATAGACGATGAAGAGCAGCCCCAAGAAGGGGAACTGAAGATCAGGGTGGGCCATGATGTCCTTTAGAAGAAATCCTTTCAGTGCTGACCCAATTCTCTTCTCTATTTAGACCACTAAGAATAATTACAGAGGGCAAAACCATTAAAACTCATTGGGTTTCAGTAAGAACCACCTTTTAAAATCTTAATGATGTAGCCACTAATTATAATGATTCAAAATGACTTACCTCCAGCCCTGAACCTAGAACCACATTTAGAAACCTGTAGGATGTAAGGTGTCCAATAGACATTCATTTCTGTGCTATGCGTTGATTGTTGTTACAAGTTACAATATATACAGTACCTTTTGAATCTGTCAGCAATATATGCTTAGAAAAAGTTTAACCTTAATTGCCAGTTCTATCATTTTTTCAAAAAATTTTCATCAAAAATTCACAATTTATTCTAATCTTTATGTTTTTATCAAGAATTATAACGAAAAGAAAGAACTCTCTGAATTTTTTGTTTATGCCTTCAGTTTCAAAACTAAATATAAACCATTTTGAAGACAACTTTCACAGATTTTTGACTAGTAAATCAAAATCAATCTTCTCATTGCAACTCAATATATCAACATGTATTGTAGTATACATTGTAAAATTAATCTGACATGCTTAATTTTTATTTGTTTGAAGGTGCTTAGATAAGACCAATAATTATTTGATCTACAAAAATAAAATTGGATACAATATAGATATGAATGGAGTACATTTATTTTATTTTATTTGTGAATACTATCATCATATATTTGTAAATCTTCCATCAAATATGCATGAAAAGTTTTGGTTTAAAAGTAGTAATATAAATATTTTATTTTATCCACTTCTACTTTCCTGACAGTTTTTGCCTTCAGACTCTTTAAAGGAAGTTTGTATCAATTAACTCAATATTTATTTTAGTATAGTATTTGCTAAAGTAGTCTTTCAGATTCTAGTAAATAAATAGGTTAATTGATGCACAAGCAAATATTTAAACATATGGATATATGCACACGCACCCAGAGCAATGTGTGCGCATTCGTAGTGATATAAGAGAGTGTCCTTTCAGGAACTCATGAGCCAGCATGACTTTCAGGAATCCTTCTTTTGGTTTCGACAGGTTTCTCCTCCAACCTTCGGCTGCCGTTACTCATCCTGGGGAATTTTAGTGTTTCTCTGAAAGCACCTTTAGTGGGCTTTTCCTTCCTAATATCTACCATATCATTCGGCTTCATCTGCTCAACAACAGGGCAACATTTCAGTGTTCATTATTCTTAGTGATTTTATCTGCATCTCTGAGTTCTCCCACATTTCTGATGTGTATTTTGCACCAAAGATATAATTCTAAAGATATAAAAATATATAATAAGCCCAAGGTGTTTGTCATACATTCTAGCAAAAACAAAGAAGAGGTTCAAACTAAACCTTTATGGGAGCCATAATGCAGAGAACTTTTAGAAATGATATTGTATAGATTCTACGTTTATCCCAAACTCCTGTTTTACTGGTTTATAACCTAGAAATTGTCATGCACATGTGTACATATGCATGTGTAAAGGTATGTGTGTGTTTCACACTTCATTTCTTCCATCAAGAAAGACTGAATTATCATATGCAGCTACTTATTTCAATCCAAGTAATTATTGGAGTTACTCCATTTTACTGAGGGATTTTATATTTTAAATAGGTATATCAAGTGTATTATAATTTTGTATACTAATATAAAGCTAATATATATTGCACAATAATTACAGGAGTCAAATCAACACAAAGAAATGATAAACACTCAAAGTGATGCAAGTGATATTAAGCCTAATTTGATCATCATGCACCATATATATCTGTTTGCTTTTCATATTGCACCTCACAAGCGTGTACAAATTTTTGTCTATATAAAGTAAAGACCAAAATTTGAAGACAAATTCTGGACCCATAATGTATAAACTTATGTACAATAAAACAAAATACACCGAGTTCGAGGTCGGCCTGGGCTACAACGCGAGCGCAAGGCCAGCCTGAGCTGCATACTGCGACCCTGCTTCAAAAAGCCAGGGCCAGGAGTTTGACTCAGCAGCTTAAGTGCCTGTCTGGCAGGTGTGAGGCTATGAGTTCAATCCCCGGTGCCGGAAAAAAAAAAAATACACCAACCCATTTCACTTGCCAAACTAATCAATTGGAAAAAGAAAATGGTAATAAAATTATTTTTAACTTCTAAATTTAGTTCAAATTTATATTCTACTGGTCTCTAACCTGGAAATTGACATGCACAAGTGTGTGTGTGTGTGTGTGTGTGTGTACTGTTGTGTATTTGTATGTTTCAGTCTAAAGATCAAATCTAGAACTCACTACCACTTAGCTGAATTCCTCAGCTCTTGGAATTGTCATACACTTCATTGGACAAGTGTCATTGTATTTAGGACAAACACTGAGTCTCCTGAAGGGCACATAGGGACCATAGAAATAAACTTTTGGCACTGAAAAAGATTTCTGTCTTCGGATTTTGTACTCTGGACAATGCAATAATCAAGAAGAGCAAAAAAAGCCTTTTTATTGACCTTCAGTAATTATATAAGCTTTCCTTAGAAACACAGAAGCTTATATTTCAGGAAAATTTAAAAGGTATCTTTTCTATCTGGCACAATCTTCTGTAAAACATTGGCTGACTGTAAGGCAGATAAGATTTCTGGGTGTGCTATGGCAAAATATACCTCTGTAATGACTATCTGTTCTCTATTTACTAAAGCAGTTTAATTGATCAGTAGGGACTTGGAACATCATAATTTAAATTCTACCATGCCCCTTACAATTGACAATCTAGGGGCAGACATTTGATTACTTGGAAAAGCAGATGCATGTTGGAGACCACTGTGAAGGGACTTTGAGCAGGGTTTAAAATTAACTAATTGGCTTTCTGTTTATCTGTGAGCCTGTCCAAGGCCTAG
>RJWM01039142.1:0-16267 GCA_004363535.1 Dasyprocta punctata | reverse complement strand
AACTATCTTTAAGGTTTCAGTCTAATACTGAGATCAAATTTGGCTGAGAGTAGGACATAATTAATTATTATAAAGTATCTACAGGGAAAACTACCTACATTGAGTGCTATGCCTCAAATTTTACTCTAATGTTTCTGAAATACTGGACAAATAATTTTCTCTCATTTCAAAACTATCAGGGGATTTCCAGGTTTTTGAGAGATAAGGACTAAGTTTATCTCATAGAGATGTTATGACTTTGGGAGGATAAACCAAACAATCTACAAAAAATGGAGTTAACTCAATGAATCTGTTAGTTATGCTGACTGAAGTTTATTTTCAGGTTTAGAAAATGAAAATTGAATGAAAAGAAAAAAAGAAAACACAATTTTATCTTTCTTAAAGGGGAAAGACTAAGACTAAAATCATGCTTGCTAAAAACAACAAAAATAAAATACAATTGTTTTCTAAAAGGAAACCTTTTGCAATGAAATGGAAAAGAGGTTGATTTCTTTTCCTTGCCCACTGGTGGTTACAGGACTTGGGGCTATGATTTTAGGAAGGAAGGAAGGATTTGGTTAAGCATAATATTGATAGCAAGAGCTACAGAAGTAAGAGAGGGGAAAAATCTTAGAGAAGAAGCTGATTTATGTGACAAGTGCCAATCAAAATCATAACCACAGCAATCATTCTCTATCACCATGTTGTAATTCTGTTATCAACAAATTTAGGCAAAGTTTTGAAAATGAATAGTAACATATATGAAAAGTTTTAAAGATGGAAAGAATGCCAATGGATGTTGTGAAGGACTTTAGGGAGACATAAAGTGGCTCACCAGTTGGCATCCTGTGACATTTATGAATTACTAAATAGAGTTCCTACTGCCATCAAGTGCCAGGCAGTGACAGAACAGTCAGTGAGACAGCATGATGTGCATGTAACCATTGGTGAGATGCTGCCATGTTCCTTTGATCAAGGTAGCTGGTGAAACAATTATAAGGTCCTGATTGATGAAAAATAGATTAATATTACTTAGGTACTTGAAAAAGGAAAATAGAGTCAACTATTACCAGAGAGCTATATTTAAAGAAGGAATTGTACAGTTGATTTATATGAAGCTGTAACTATAAAAATATTTTTCTATTTCTTTTGTTAAGTTTATTGGTACAATTTAGATATATATAATGACCACATTCATTATAGGAAATTTTTCTATTTCTTTTTTGTTATATATACTTACATATATTGTTGAAGGATAAGATTATGTGCTTAAATACCACATACCAAATATGTATTTGTATTTTCACTTTAACACAGTTTTATCTCTAATAACTTAATGTTTTACATTGAGGATGATTTTATCTTATCATTTCCTCTTTCCACTGTTTAATACTCTGACATTTTGGAAAAACTGTGTATGAAAAATTCCCTCTTACAAAAGTTGTACATTTGTCAATGAGGATTATACCTTATATATCCTTGTTTGCTTTTCACTAATAAAACAAATACCTGAGATAATCTATTTTTAAAAGATTGACTTTCACTCACAGTTTTAGAGGAGTCAGTCCAAGATAGGGTGGACCCATTTTGTTTTGGACCTGTAGGCAGGCAACATGTCACAATAGGAATTGAGTGCTGGGGCAAAGCTGCTTACCTTATTGCCAAAATATGGAAAGGAGGAAAGGAGGAAAGGAGGAAAGGAGGAAAGGAGGAAAGTTGTCTTTCTGGGATCTTGACCCAATAACCAGAAAGCCTTCTAATGGGCCTATCTCTTTCAATTTCTTCCAGTACTTAATATCACCAACCTGGGAGCTAAGGCTTTAATACAAGGACCTTTAAGATCTACTTTATATACAAACCATAATATTACATGATGTGGGCAGCACATCTACTTTTTAAAATTTCCTGAAACATGTTTATAGATATACTTTTAAAAAGATAGAAATCAATAAGAGGTAAAATATAGTATTAATTGTTTTCTATTTCACAAAATTCTGTTGTTACTTTAGAACTTTTTATTTCAAACCAATAGGAACTTTATGCCTAGAAACACAAGTAGATGAAGGCCAGTGTTTCTTCCCTGTCTGCTTACACAATTATCATCTTCTTTTGAAAATAGGACATACAGAATAGAGAGCACTATTATCACTATAGCTCTCTTGGCTGAGTAATAAGAATTTATTAATCAAGAGTCTAGCATTAGATAGTGCATTATAGTTTTGTTTTTTTTTTTCTGAGAGAAAAAAGTGTTCCACTTTAAACCTGAACATGTTTCCATGGAAATGCATGAGTATCCCAGATTAATCTTCATTGTTGTTAAATGAAGCTTAGATGAAAGTGTTATGCAAATAGACATAGGAAGCAATCTAAAACCTTTTTGAGATAGTGTCTTGCTTTGTAGTTCAGACAAGTCTTAAACTGCATGTAGTCCAAGCTGGTCTGTAATTCACAGCTATCCTTTTGTCTTGGCCTTCTGGCTGCTGAATAAGAAGCATGCATCGACATGCTTGGCAGGAGTCCAATATCTTATAAAGTAAGTTCATCAAACTTTCTCAATCTAGTGATTCTGTTGTTGTCTGAAACTGTTTCCTCTTAGAGGTACTGAAATACCTCATAATGATTCTCAGACACACAGATACAAATATATTCAACCCATGCTTCATAAAAAGATCTAATTTAACTTAATATCTTTTATTTTAGTTTTCATTCTGTGGTGTGGGTATTCCTGGAATTTCCCTGAAATTTTAGGCACTCTTTTATTAGTTGTCTTTGCAATATACAAGATACTCTTTGAAGGACACTAATGATTTAGTTATCTGAACATGAAGATTTCTGCTCCTAAAATAACCCTACTAACAGTTATCATCCAAGTAATTTGTATAACATAACATGTCAACTTGTGCAAGAGTGTATTTACTTTTCTGTTCTTGTCAATCATAAGATACACTTAAAAGTGTGGGAAATGTGGGCCTTGGAGAAAATAACTCTGTTTAGCAATGTTCATGTATATTTTTCACAGAATGGTTCCTTAAAAAGTGGAGATTACATTTTGTTCATAAAAGTTTAAGGAATAGTTCTATTTCATGAAGGCTCTTAATTGAGGCAAACACTAGGACACACAAACATAAATCCAAAGTCAATACATTAAAATATAAGTTGTTGATTACTGTGAATTTGAAAATTTTATTTCTAATTATATGTCAAAATGAAAATTATTTGCATTATAAATGTTCACTTTCATTTAGAAACTTAAAGCATGTCATTAAATTTCATTGTGTTACCCCAGAAGACTGTAACCACCAAAAGAGACATGTGTCACTGCTTAATTGAGTAATTATTTTATTTGTTCTTATTAAGCTTTCAAATTCATGAGCAAGTCAATTCATATTAATTCTGTTCACTTCATAACGTTTTCTGCTGTATAATCAAAAATAAGCAAAACACTTTGTCATACAAAAATATGAATTTTGCTGAAACAGATCTCCTCATTCCAACACGTATTATTGGTACCTAGTATCATGTTGTTATAAAATTGCTGCAGGATTTAATATAGTTTGAAAGTGTCCCATAATATATGACTCAAGCATGCCCGTCAAAGGTTAATGTGGTGGGAACTCAGGCCCCAGTGTGTCAGTGCTGGGAGGTAATATTATCTTTATGAGACAAAGTCTAGGTGGGAAGTGGTTAGGCTTATCGGGGTTATCTTATCAGAAATGGTTAATGAAGTTCTTGGGAATCTGAGCTCATTGCCTTGAGAACTTCTTTTATAATAGGTCACTTGGATGTTGGGTATTTTGTCTCAGCAATGAAAAACTTAAGACAATATCATTTCTCAGTTGATCATACCTGTGATTTTTAAAATTAGGAGAGATTTGTGAAAGGTTTGATTGCAAATAGGAGTCTATAATATGTGGTATGATCAACTAAGAAATGATATTGTCTTAAATTTTTCATTGCTGAGACAAAATATGCAATATCCAAAGTTAAAGGAGGAAAGGTTTATTTTGGCTCACAGTTTGTAGAGGTTTCTGTCCATAATTGACTGCCACCCTAGCCAGGTGACATGGCAGAAGGATATCACAGAGGTGAAAAAATTCATGGCAGTCAGAAGGCAACAAAGGGAGCAAGCTGCAAATGAAAAGTGAAACAGCGGCCCTCTATCTGTCTCCTATATTTTATCCAGGGTACACACCCTTAGAGTGGGTAGTAATCACAACCAGGTTGAAACTTCCCATTATCTACACCCAGAAATGTGACAAACCAAATAATCAGTAGACTAATTTAGTAACCACCCACCCTTGATTCTAGCATCACACTCTGTAAATCCAGCCACCTCTGAAAAGCCCCACTTATCACCACATGAGCCTTTGAGGATACATCTGTTGGAGACCGCTACAAAGCAGCTCTGAGCAGGATTTAAAATTTACTAATTGGCATTTTATTTATCTGTGAGCCTGTCCGAGGCCTAGGCCCCTTGCCTGGCGATGGGAGCTGATTCATAGTAAGGAAATTCTATGAATCACTGGTCCTGACTGAGGCCTGTAGTGGCCAGTGAGGTCAGAGATACCTCAAAAGGCAAGGTAAAGAAGGTCGCAGCTAAGGACATATTGATTCCATAATTAATTATGTTAATAGAGACTGCCCTGCAGGCATCTTACTCTACAGGGCATCACAGTTCCACCATAAAGACCATTTTGGAAATAAAATAGTTCTCCATTTCTGGCATTCCTTCCTACTTGGAGATGTCCTTGTAGTGACTCCCAAGTCCTGCTCAGTTCCGGCACCACCCTCAGCACGTCCCTCAGTATCCCCGCTCTTTGTCTATTTGAAAATATATACAGGTGATCCAGAGAATCTCTTTGTCTTAGCCCTCATGGTAGCTGTAGAGTCAAGAACTCTGCAGGGGCTTTGATCCTCCTGAAGCCCTAAAATCATACAACTTGTCTCATTTATTTAAGCCCTCACCGTACACTCGTTCAGAAAATTGGGGATCTAGGCCAGGTCCCCAATACACATCTAGACACAAACCATAACAAACAAGCATAGAGAAATTTAGAGAAAGCACTAAGAGTAAGTAGCTGTAGAAATTTTTAAACAACAGTACCTTTTCCCTTGATTTCATCATCTTTAAAGTGTTCTTAAATTTTGTGTCATACTGCATGCTTATTTTAAAGTATTCCTCTTTATGCATTTATGGCAAGTACGTTCTGTGACTAGAGTTGTCAGAAAAAGACTATTTCATAAAGAAGAAAATTTCAGAAAAATATGGATTTCTGTTCTATTCACTGATGAGACAAATGTCAAGTAACCAAGAGCTAAAGTAAATGAGCTACAAATGATGAATAACCTTTAATGTTCCAGCAGGCACAGAAGCAGGAAAAAGACAGGAGCATACAAAAATAGTGACTGGAACAGCCTTAGAAAATGAAAGAAAGATAAAAAAGCAATAAATATATGAACTCTGTTAGAGAATCAATTCATGCTTTAATATTACCTAGCAGTTCATGAAAAAGCTTGATGTAAGTATTGGTAGCTTCCCTTTATTAGAGACTTTTATCATGGTGGCAGTTATTATGGACTCCTGCTGAGTCTCAAGTCACTTGGCAAGTGTTGTGTTGTGGTGCACAGCACGAAAAAAGAGCAAGTGATGATGTGGAGGTGTAGCAGGGACCAAGGATGATCAGTTGTTCACGTAGAACAGAAGGGCATGAGGCACCAAGAACCGTGATATTTATTGACTATATCTGAGTCAAGGTCAATGGGTAAAGGGCAGTGAGTATTTTCAGGAATAATAATGGCAACTGAAGTAGGCTAGTAAGAAGAACAAAGCATTCTTCCAAGGGCAAGGATGAGACAAGGTGGCAATGAGGAAACTGTAGTTTACTGTCTTCAGCAGGTTTTATCTTGTCCCATGAGTGCCACAGCAGTCATTATCCCTAGGGCTTCCAGCTATGGCTGGAAAAGATCAAGGAGTTTCTGTTTCCATGTTCTAATCTGGTTTAAGGGCAGGACAAGAACAAGCTTGGACTGGACTTCCCATTCCCTACACTCAATTTATAATTTGTGGTCCCCGACATCCCTTCCCCCTTTCTTCCTTCCTGTTTCTTCCATCTTTCCAGCAATTCAATAAAGATATATTGAATGCCATCAAAGAAAGAGACTTTCACATTCATATGCAACACAAAGTTTTGGAAAAAATCACTATACGGTAGAGAGAAAGAGAGAGCCAGACAGACAGAGAGACAGACAGACAGAGCCAGCCAACAAATCAACAAGCACAACAATCTTGAACTGTGATGGTAGCAACTGCAGTTATAGAAAGAAATATTAGGTTCTCTGATTTGAGGAAGAAAGGCAAGGGAAGAAAAAGTTCTCAGTAGAAGAAAGAATAAGTACTTGGTAGGTGAAACTGAATGGCAGATCTATCCTAGCTATGGGACACACATATGTAACTTTTTGGAAAAATAACTATAAAAAGCGTGTGAACTAATAGAAAAACAAGTAAGTTAAAAACAGAAATATGAGTCAAGGAACAAAAGTTATGAAGGGGAAAATATTAGGACTAAAAACAAGCAGTAACTTGTAACCTTAGTAATAGAAAAGAATACAAGCCTAACAGCAATTATTCTGGATATATCGGGGAAAATACAACAAATTTTTCCAGTTGAGAGATTGTGGCATTTTAATAGAATAGTGGAAATGGAGAAATAAGGACAGAGTAGTAATATACCAGAGATGTAACTCACAGAAAACAAGAGACAAATTTTCCATAAAGACACTTTTCAAGGAGCCGGGCATGGTGGCACATGGCTTTAATCCCAGCACTCGGGAGACTGAGGTAGGAGGAACATTGTGAGTTTGAGGCTGGCTTGGGCTACAACGCGAGTGCAAGGCCGGCCTGAGCTACATAGAGCGACCCTGCCTCAAAAAACTAGGGCCGGGAGTTTGGCTCAGTGGCTTAAGCACCTGCCCTGGCAGGTGCGAGGTTGTGAGTTCAATCCCTGGTGCTGCCAAAAAAAAAAAAAAAGACACTTTTCAACTAATAAATTTAGGTAACATCCTCTTCCACTTTGTGGAGATTAACTTCCTCCACCACATTAAATATGAGTCACATTTAATGATACACACTCAAAAAATAAAGGATGCAAAGTGAAAACGGTAAATTTATGGGAGATATTTTGCAGACCATCTTATAATGTGAGAAAAGTTAACATCACTGATGCTAAATCACCTTGATGTTATGAGTAACTGTGTTTTTATGCAAGATGTGAATTTCACCTCAGGGTTTTTCTTTTTTCTTTGTTTCTCTTTCTATCTCTCTCTCTTTTTTTTTTTTTTGAAACATTCTCTACCTCCCAGTCTAATCATGAGAAAATATGGTCAACCAAATTAATTGATGTTCTACAAATTACTTAGCCAATATTCTTTTTTATTTTTTATTTAAGAGAAAAAAGAAACATATAAGAAAGACAAAAAACAAAAGACAAACAAATGACAACAGGAAATCCACAACAGTAACATTATAGGTTTACAAAACAAGATGATAGGAACTTGACAATGGTTGCAATATTGTATATCATTACCTTCAAAGCCGTTGTTTACATTAACAGATATAGACATGTAAAATTGATTTAATAGTGTGAGTATTAACCGATTTTTCTCAATAACTAATACATTCAGAAGTATAGTCATTCTAGTTATCTTAGATAAACTTATACACAGATTTATGTCTTTTTCTTTTTTCCTTTATTCTTTCCTTTTACCTTTCCCAAATACTTTTGCACTTTGAGCAGTTTCTTACACCTATACAGTATTATTGTAGATTTTAGATCATATATACTGTTTCAGTTTCTTACCCTTGGGAGACAACACAGTACTTACACATGTGAGCTTGATTTATCTCACTTTTATTTTTATATTTTATTTTTATTTTTATTTTTTTTGGTACCGGGGATCGAACTCACGACCTCACACTTGACAGGCAGGTGCTTAAGCCACTAAGGTAAATCCCTGGCCCCTAAATTCATTTATGAGTATGGTCTCAAGTTGTGTCCATTTACTCACAAAAGTCCCAATGCAATCTTTCTTGATAGGTGAGTAGTACTCAACTGTATAAAAATACCACATCTTTTTTATCCATTCCTTGATTGATGGGGTTGTTTCCAAGATTTGGCTATTACAAATTGATTTACTATAAACATGGGTGCAAAAATAGCACTATGGTATGATGTTTTCAATTCTTCTGGGAAAATGCCCAGAAGCAGGATAGCTGGGTTAAATGGGATCTCTAATCCTAGCTTCTTGAGGAATCGCCACACAGATTTCCACAGTGACTGCACCATCCTACACTCCCACCAACAGTGGAGAAGAGTTCCTTTCTCCCCACAGCCCCTCCAGCATTTGTTGTTGGTTGATTTTTTAATCTTGGCCATTCTTTTCTGGAATGAGATGGAAACTCAGTGTTGTTTTAATTTGCATTTCCCAAATGGCCATTGATGTTGAAAATTCTTCTATATATTTATTTGCCATTTCAATTTCTTTCTCTGAGAAGTGTGTATTCATCTCAGAAGCCCGTTTTTGGATTGCGTCCTTGAATTTTAGGGTCCTAAATTCTTTTAATTCTTTATATGTTTTAGATAGAAGTCCTTTGTCTGATGGACAATTGGCTAACATATTTTCCCAGTTCATGGGTTTTCTTTTCACTCTATTGGAGATTTCCTTTGACATGAAAAATTTTTTAGTAAGACGAGACCCCAGTTGTTGACTCTGGGAAATGTTTCCCACACAGTTTGATTTTTGTTCATGAACTTTCTGCCTACACCGATGTCATCAAGATTTTTTCCTACTTCGTCTTCCAGTAAATTCAGTGTCTCTGTTTTAATATTCAGATCTTTGATCCATTTTGACTTTATTTTAGTGCATGGTGATAGACATGTATCTAGTTTTATTTTATGACTTATAGAAAGTCAGTTTTTCCAGTGCCATTTGTTAAAAAGGCTATCTTTCTTCCAATGTACATGTTTGGACCCTTTGTCAAAGATGAAGTGGCTAAGTGTGTTTGTAGTTCTGGCTGTATCTTCTAATCTATCCCATTGAGATCCAGATCTGTTTTGATTCCAGTACCATGCTGATTTTATCACTGTAGATTTATAATATAGTTTCAAGTCAGGGACTGTGATAACTACTGCCTTACCTTTGTTACCCAGAATTGCCTTTCCAATTCTAGGCCTCTTCTGGATCCAGATGAATTTCAGGAATGCTTTCTCTAGCTCTGTGAGGTAGGCAAGTGATATTTTGATTGGGATTGTAATAAATCTGTATGACAATATTGGGAGAATGGTCATTTTCATGATGTTTGTTCTTCCTATCCATGAACAGGGAATATCTTTCCATTTTCTGAAACCCTCCTCAATTTCCTTTTTCAGAGTAATGTAATTTTCACTGTATAGGTCTTTTACTTCCTTTGTTAGATTGATTCCTAAGTATTTCATTTTTTTGGATGCTATAGTGGAGGGTGTGGTTTCACTTATTTCTCTCTCAGTGAGTTTGTTGTTTGTAGACAGGAATGCTATTGATTTTTGAGTGTTGACGTTGTATCCAGTGACATTACTGAATTTGGTAATTACATCTAGAAGTCTTTCAATGGATTTTTGGGGGTCTTCTATGTAGAGTATCATATCATTTGAAAATAGTGATAATTTTACTTCTTCCTTTCCTATCTTTAATCCCTTTATTTCTTTCACTTTTCTAATTTCCCTGGCTAATATTTCCAGCAATATAGTGAATAGAAGTGGTGATAATGGACATCTTGTCTTTCCTGATTTTAGGTTGAAAGTTTTCAGTTTTTCTCCATTTAGTAAGATGTTGACTATTGGTTTATGATATATGGCTTTTAAAAGGCTGAGGTAGATACCATCTATTCCAATTTTCTGTAGGGTTTTTATCATGAATGAGTATTGGATTTTGTCAAAAGCTTTTTCTATTGAGATGATCATGTGATTCTTGTCCTTTGCCCTGTTGATATGGTGTATTACATTTATTGATTTTCATATGTTGAACCATCTCTGCATTCCTGGGATGAATCCCACTTCAACATGGTGTATAACCTTCCTGATAAATTACTGTATTCTATTTTCCTTTATTTTACTGAGGATTTTTGCATCTATGTTCATTAGCAAGATTGGCCTGTAATTTTCTTTTTTGGTTGAGTCTTTCTCTGGTTTTGGTATTAGGGTAATGCTTGCTTCCAGGAATGAATTCGGGAGACTTGCTTCCCTTTCAATTTCATGGAAGAGTTTGAGGAGTGTTGGCATTAAGTCTTCCCTAAATTTCTTGTAGAATTCCTCAGTGAATCCATCAAGACATAGGCTTTTCTTTGTTGGTAAGTTTCTAATTACATTTCCAATTTCATTAGCTGAAATTGGGTTATTCAGCAGTTTTACATCTTCTTGGTTCAGCTTTAGTAATTCATAGATTTCTAGGATTCTTTCCATGTCTTTTGTGTTATCAAGCATATGGAAGTGAAGTGTTTCAAAGTAGGTGTTGATGATCTTCTGTATTTCCAGGGTCTGTAGTGTTTTCATGCTTTTCATTTCTTATTGCATGAATCTGAGTTTTTCTTTCTTCTTTTTGATAAGGTTGGCTAGGTGTTCATCAATTTTATTTATTCTTTCAAAGAGCCAACTCTTTGATTCATTAATTCTTCATATTGTTTTCTTAGTTTCAATTGCATTAATTTCTGCACTGATCTTGATAATTTCCTCCCTTCTTTGGGCTTTGGACTTGACTTGCTCTTTTTTTTCTAGAAGTTTCAGGTGCATCTTTAGGTTGTTTATATGTGCTCTTTCCATTTTTCTGATTTGGGAGTTTAGTGCTATAAATTTCCATCTGAGGACTGCTTTCATTGTATCCCACAGGTTCCGGTAATTTGTATTTGCATTTTCATTCATTTGTAGATATTGTTTAGTTTCTTCTTTAATTTCTTTATTGACCCACTGATTAGGAGAGTATTATTTAATTTCCATGTGTTTAAGGGGTTCTTATGGGATTTTTTGTCATTCATTTCCAATATTATTGTGCTATGATCAGATAATATGCATGAAAGTATTTCAGTTCCTTTGCATTTACTTAAAAATGTTTTGTAGACCAGTATATGATCTATTTTAGAGAATGACTCATGTGCAGCTGAGAAGAATGTGTATTCTGATATTGATGGGTGGAATACTCGGTACACATCTACTAGGTCCATTTGTTCACAAGTTTGATTCAGTTCTGCTACTTCTTTGCTGATTTTTTGTTTGGTTGATCTGTCTCTTTGTGACAGTGGGTTGTTCAAGTACCCCGTTATAACTGCATTATTGTTTATTTGGTTTTTCATGTCTATTAAGAATTCTCTTACATTGTTGGGTGCTCTCATGTTTGGTTCATATATATTTATTATTGTAATCTCTTCCTCTCGAAGTCTTCCCCTAACAAGTATGTAGTGACCTTTTTTATCTCTTTTGATCATTCTTGGTTTGAAGTTCACATTGTCTACAAACATAATAGTTACTACTGCTTTTTTCTGGGCTCCTGTTTCATGGAGTATTGTTTTCCATCCTTTATTTTTAGTTGTGAGTTTCCTTTTGAGTTAAATGTGTTTCTTGTACACAGCATATTGTTGGATTCTGTTTCTTAACTCATTCTGCCAGTCTGTTTCTTTTTATTGCTGAGTTGAGATCATTGACATTGACTGATTTAACTGATATGTACTGACTCATCCCTGTCATGATATCTTTCTGTTGTTGTTTTTCTACATTTTTTTGTTTAATTGTTTGCCATGCTAAGTGGTTTCCTTTTGTTGTTGTTCTTAGAATTGTAGCTATCTTTGTCTGCTTCCAAATTATCTTTCAGTACTCTGTGTAGTGTTGGTTTGGTGGCCATAAATTTATTTAGTTGTTCCTTGTCATGGAAGTATCTTATTTCTCCAACAATTTTTAAAGATAGTTTTGCAAGATACAGCAGTCTGGTTTGAAAGTTGTTTTCTTTCAGGATTTGAAATATTTCACTCCAAACTCTTCTTGACTTAAAGTTTTGTGTTGAGAATTCTTCAGTGATTCTCATAGGCTTTCCTTCATAGATGATCTGTTTCTTTTCTCTGACAGGTTTTAGTATTTTGTTCTTGTGCTATATTTCTGGTACCCTAATTATTATATGTCTGGGTAAAGATTTATTTTGGTTATAGTTGATTGGGGATCTGTATGCCTCACTTACCTTTATATCAGTTTCTCTTCCCATGTTTGGAAAATTTTCTGCTATGATTTCTGCAAATAGACTTCGCAGGTCATTAGTATTGACCCCTACTGCTTCATTTATGCATATTAATCTTATGTTATTTCTCCTGGCATCATCTTGCAACTGTTGAATTGTTGTTTCCTGGTTGCTTGTTATTTTTAAGAGAGCTTTTCTTTTATGATTGTAAGCTCCCATGCTGTCTTCAAGGTCTGAGATTCTATCTTCAGCTTCATTCAAGTGGTTTTGCCAACTTTCCATGAAATTTTTAATTTCCAGAATTTCCCTTTGAATCTGCTTCATGCTTTCTATTTGTGCCTTATTTTCTTCATTCAAAGTTTCCATTATTTTCTTATGTTCTTCTATTTTTTTACCTTGATCTTCTTTAGATATACACAGCATTCCTTTCATAATTATTGTCATTTCATTTTTTAGCTCTGAGATTATTTCTGACTTGAGTTTCTCTATAGCTTTATGGAGTTGTTTCTTTACTTCATTTGCTATCATTTCAGAAAGTTCAGTTGTGTGACTCCTAGTGTCTTCCATTTCAGTGTCTCTTGGGTTTGTTCTAAGTGGGCTGGGGAATTGAGACTGTCTCTTGGTCTTTCATTTTGTCATTTTCTTCTGTGACTTGTGTGGCTGGGCAGGCAACCTCCCACTGGATTGCACTGGAACACTGTGCTGGGTAGAGCTTCAATCCTCCAATATCCCCTGGCTAGCTGGGGCACACCCCCAGATTATGGTGCTGGACCTTTGTGTTCTGTGGTCTGTGAGGCTGGGCCACATGTTCCCCTGACATACTTTGTTGGGTTGCTCTTGGACACTGGGCTGGACAAAGTTTGTATCCTCCTTGTAGCTAGCAGGGTCACACCCCTGAAGCTTGTTGTCAGGGCCTAGAACCTGACTGTGTAGCATTCAGAGCCTCTGCAACACAGTTGGCCAGCAGAGACATAGCCTTGGAGTGTAGCACTGGACCTTCAGCCTGACTGGTGGGATTTTGGAATCTCTGGGACCCAGGCAGGGAGAGAGAGCACACCCCAGAGTGTTGCACCACCACGACTTTGAGTCTGGCTGTGAGGAGTTCAGATCCTCTGAAGCATGGGGCAAGCCTGGGCATGTCCCAGGGGTATAGTGCTCAGGCTTTGTTCTTGGTTGGGCAGGGTTCACAACCTCTAGGACCTGCAATATGGCCACAACCCTGAACAATGGATCTCATGCCTTGTGCTCCAATGGGCAGAGCTCAAGTTCTCTAAGACTGTGCTGCTATGCTAGCAGCTCCCTGATGAGTAGCTCTGGGGCTCTGGGCTGGGCTGGGCTCAGTACCTCTGTGTCCTACGAGGCTGGCTGGGCATTCCCTGATGTATTGCACTGAGACACTGGGCTGGGTAGAGCTCAATCCTCCGTGCAGCTAGTGAGGGTGCACTCCGGGAGTGTGCTGCTGAACCCTCTGCCTTACTGGGTGGTGGTTGGAATCTCCAGGACCCAGGCAGCTAGGTCGAGTGCACCCCAGAGTATGGCACCACCAGGACCTTGCGTCTGCCTGCAAGGAGTTCAGAGCTCCTGGAGCCTTGATCAATGTTCTTAAAAAGCTTCAAGGTCATGAAAAGACAGAATCTTTTTCTTGTTACCTTTGATAAAGCAGAAAAAAAATTCCTTAATTTGGTTTGTAATGTATTCAGAATTCAGGATGAAGCAAGTAACTGGATACTGCATGGCACAATAAGACTTTATCTATGAATAAGAAAATGGAAAGAGTACTACATTTGTTGCTTCATGTTCTGTAAATGAGGAAATCTGTCATTATAGTATGTTTAGTATAATTACAGGAATGACTGGAAATGGAGAAAGTTTTAAAGGGCATTATTTGAATATTGAATTGTTTAGAAATTATGTTAGAGATATGTCACAGGTTTTATGAACAGAGGTTGGACATGCCTGCCAAAAGATGAGACAGTCATCCCATTTCCTGACTAAATCTTACTTAAGTAAATAATTTGGTAATTGTTACTCTGTGGCTTTTTTTTAGGTACAGAGTACATCAAACAAACATATCCAAATAAGAAGACAAGAATCATTTAGTGAAATATGTGATTTTCGGGAATACTCTAGTGTACAGCAAGAAAGAAAGTTGGCCTTGGGCTTTCTTATAAGTACATAAGATACATTCTTTCACAAAAATACTAAAAGAATTAGAGAATTATCACAAAATAGTTCACAACAGAGAATCTCCCATATCAAGAGAATTCATAATGATATATCCACACAAGAAAGTCAAACAAATGTACCTGAAAAACCACAATCTGGCAATAAGCTATCAGATGAGAATTGCAGAAATACCAATTTATGTAGCAGATAACACCTGACCCCTTTCTTTCTCCTTCTATATAGGAGCTGTGACTCAAAGACGCAAGTGAAGAGTAACAATTGGAAGTTGGGAGAGTGAAAAAGCAGAATATATTTCTTCCCTACACCCACTGATTAACATCATGACTCTCTGCCACTGCAATCATAAAAATATACATAATATAAAATTAAAATTTAAAGCTGATCTACTTAAATGTATAAATGAATAGGATCCTATTAGATATACCTATTTTGCTGCAGTGGGAATTGAAAAAGTATATTTGAAGAAAGTGGTAAAAAAAATAAAATCATCTTCCTGAATTTAGGCCACCCATTAATTTGGCTTTAATTACAAGATTTTAAAATGAAGAGTCAACATTTAAAGACAAAAAAAACTTAAGAGTACTAATGAAGTAAGAATGATAATACAAAGACGCTTAGTATAGAAATGTGATTTGGATAAAAGAATTGCTTTTGCATAATAGAAAATAGAGTGTGAAAAATTGCAAGATTGAGAACATAATAGAAATTTTTGGTTAATAACCTCAGTCTAGGTTTAAAAATTACACTCAACAAATAAAGTCATTATGTTCCTAATATTCTACACAGAACTAGTGATTATCTTTGGAGTAAACTTTCATTTATAGCATGTTTCATAGGAAAGTACTATTGGTTCATTCTGTTATATAAATCAATATCCATAGGGATCAGAGATCAATTAAGAAACAGTTACCACTGTCTTCCTAGGTTTCTACAGGAGCATGAAGAAAATCACCTCATTATGCAAGTATTCATTCATTCTGAATCAAGAGTAATTGTCAGTATCAACCCATGAAGTGATTATAAGCTGTAATGTGCTATTTTCACTAAGAATAGTAAATCAAGAATTACCACCATGAATTATTTCGGAATCGCTTGCCTTTAAAATTGAGTGAATTAACAACATTAACATGATTAATATTATAAACTCAACTTTTTAAGCTGAGAAAATCTATAGTTCTCTAATTTACAGTTAATTTTTCAAGTATGTGCATTATCTATAAAGTAAATTATCTAAGCAGATTATTACTTTTGACATTTGACCTTAGGGGCAATTATAGTTCTTTATTTACCCTTGGAAAGATAAGAAACTTAATATTTTCTCCTACGATGGTTATCTGTAGAACAAATGTCTAGAATGTTACCTCTTGAAGGTCAATCAGACCACTTTTTCTATGTCTTGAGGTAATAATCTGGTGCATTTGTTCCCAACTGTGCACTGAGTTACAACAGCTGTCAAACATTATGTTCCATTCTTTTCTTAGGCATTGCTAAAGGATCACCAATAGCATGTTAATATATCACTTTTCTTTCATTTTAAAACTTAATCTGGAAGAGTGATCATGATTGACAGTTTTGCAATTGCTAGTCATATTTCATACTTTCTACAACCAGAATCTCTTAACTGTGTACGATTTTTGGATGTATCAATTTGTAAATATTGATGAATATTATTTATGGCTTCAATATATAATTTTTAGAATCAGTTTCCCTAAAATCGCAAAGCTACATCTAATCTGTTCTACCATATTTTTAGTAATAAGGTATCATAATATCAAATTTCTATTCCCTCTTGCTCTATTATATTGATAACAGATAATATGCCATTAATACCTTTCTTTTTGTTCCCTTTTTT
>RJWM01039140.1:0-16294 GCA_004363535.1 Dasyprocta punctata | reverse complement strand
AAAAAAAAAAAAAAAAAAAAAAAAATCAAGCTAATTGGTATGTTTATCACCTTATATAGTTATGGTTTCTTTTTGTGATAAAAACGTTTCACATATACAATGTGATTATTAACTGGAGTCACAATGCTGTAAAATAGACTTCCAAAATGTATTCATATTAACCGAAACTGTACATTAATTTTTTTGTTTTAAAGAGAAAAAACACAGTCAAATCAAAAAGCAAACAAACAAGAAAACAACAACAACAAAACAAAATGACCACAACAACTGCAAAACAATAGTGACATAGAATTTCAAAACAAGATGATAGAAATTTAACAATGGTTGTTATATTGCATATTGTTATCTTCAAAATAGTTGCTCAGGTTTGCAGATATAGGCATGCAAAATTGATCAAACAATATGATTTCCCTTTGGGAAGTTTCCTTCCCTCTCATTGTATGTATTGTAAGTTTTGGATCTTATTTACTCCTGAAAATGTGCTTTTAATAGATATTTCCTTATTCCTTTCCATATGCTCCTAGTTCCTAACAATTACCATTCTAATTTCTGGTTTCACAAAAATCAACATTTTTAGATTCTGTATAGAAATAGGATTAGACAATATTTGTCTTTCTGGGCCTGGCTTATGTCCTCCAGCTTCATTTATGTAAATTACTGGATTCCCTTTTAAAATTTTGTATGGACTAGATAATATTTCATTATGTACAAACACACACACACACAAACACCTCCCACAATTTCTCTACTCATTAGTCAGTGTACACTTAGATTGATACTGTCTCTTGGCATTTGTGAATAAGGCAAGAAATATGGGAATGTAGATAGCTCATTGATCGCATTTCCTTTGGCTATATATTTAATGGTGGAATTATTAGATCATGTGCTCTTTCTATTTTTAAGTTCTTGAAAGAACTATTATCATTTTCCATAATGGCTTCAGTAATTAACGTTTCTACCACAGTGTATCAGGCTGTTTTCTTCACATCCTTCTCAAATCACGAGGGTTTCCCTTACCCCTTCCCTCAGGCCCTCCATTCTTTTCTTCCTTTCCGCCTCTGTCACTCTTTTATTATTGTCAAATAGCCATTATATTGGAGAATAAAACCTAGAACAACCTGCATGAAATAGCCAGGACATGGACAATTGATAGATTTGAGTTTTTACATTGTGTGCATTGAACTTTCTATCACGCAGAAGAAACCATAGTAAGTGAAATAGTTCATGTGGAAATTAATAATCCTTCTACTGTGATCCATACCTATATGCAACAGGAGATCCTGTCTAAAGGAACTTGTCACTGTATCCCTTAGGCTCCCAAAACAATGAAAACATCCACACTGCTTTCTTCAGAGATATCTCTATTTAGTGAACACATGACTATAATTCCACAGACTTTGTTAAGACAGGATCTCACGCTTTGAAGAAACATATTTCCAGGAAATTTTTCAAAACAGAAGGAAAAAAATTTGTGCATCAAATTTTTGGCTTCTAGGAACTTCTGAAAATGTAGCTGCACAATAATTTAACCTGTCAGTTTGAATTTTACTGCCTATAAAATGAAAAAAAAATGTAAAATGCTGATTTTCTAATTTGTGTTTAATGCAGATACAGGTAAACATTTCTTGAACAGATAACATCTATAAAGTACTATATTCATTAGTTAAATTTTATAAATAGATCCATATTCAGTCACTTAAAAACAAAATCATGGAAATCATGGTGTCAAGATTGTGATTGGACATGTAGTGGAAGATTTAGAAACTCAGTTTCCAATCTAAATTTGTTTCAGTTCAGAACAGTTAGCACAACTTTTCTATTTCAGAAAATTTTGTCCATATACTCCAAGTATTTTTTTTCGATTATATCATAAAAAACATTTTCTTTTAGTAAATATCAATAGAGATTTTCTTATCTTAAAACAAGTATATGCCAACTTGAAAAGTCATACTTCGATTGCACTGACTAAAAATTTCAATTGTTATTTACTCTATGCTCTCTTATTCCATCATTTTCTTTCTAAAGTAAACAAACATCAATAGTCTAAAGAAGGGGTAATGTTCATATTTACCTCTGTGCCATCATGAAAATAGCATAAAATTCATACCAGTTTTGTATCTTCAATTAAAAAGCTGTATGCAGCATGACTTTAAACTTCAACATAGTCTGTGACAGCCAAATACTTACACATCATTTTTATGGTACTGCTGAAATTTAAAACCAGACCAATTTCTTAACTTCTACAACCAAATTTTCATATCTAAAACATTTCATTATGAAAAATTTGGTATGTGATAACATATTAGCAGGTAAATTAAGTGCTATATTATTTTGTTTCATATAACATTGGGCTGTTAGCAGCTAGAGTGAGAAAAAGTACCTAAAATATTTTAAAACACGGCATCTTACTTTAAATGTTTGATAAAGATCAAACCTTGTGTCGCATATTAAAGAAGTGCGGTGAATTTCATTGGGACCTAGGCTCTTCTCATTGCCATAAAAAAAATCTCACCTCTCATTCCTTCCTTTCTGAACATGCCCACCAATTCATGAGAGTAGAGTATCTCTCTTTGATATCTTCTCTTCTTCATTGTATCATCAAACAGCAGGACAAAAAGTAGCAGCACCACTTGCCCACTTCCACTAAAATATGGGCCATTGCCCAATGAATGCAAGTTATCTTAAGTACTACTGTCATTTAAAAAAGGGGTTTTTAAAGTCCTTTCAATAAAAATCCAATGTCAAGAACCCAAAATTAAAGAATGGGTAGTGTTCAAAGACCTTTGGATAGAATGCTGATGAATAAAGAAAATGACTTCGAAATCAAGAAGGGTTATCACAGAGAATATGAGGAAAAAGCACAATATTCCTTATTCTCCTATAAAATCAACACAGGTTATTGGTAAAACGCATGCATCTCTGAGACCAGAAAAGCACATTGTTCAGATCTCGGGTGAAATACATAGCTGACAATCCCAGAGGAAACCATGTCTCCTCAGACAAAAACCTAGTCGTATAGTTCTATATGTTAAAATCTGGATCTTTCAAGTCAACAACAAAATGGTATAAATAATATTATGTCTGAAAATAATTTAATAACTTTCACATAATACCTGGTAGAATGTCTGTCATTCATGAATGCTGCCAGACCTCAGATAGAGATAACAAAGATAAAAGAACTTGAAATCTAGTCAAAAATTTTTTAATTCGATACATCTAGGAATCCACATGCTAAAAGTCTTTCTAAATCTTGGCGAACAATCTCCTTCCTTGAACTCCAACATTTATATTCAAAACACCTAAATAAATTTTGGTGAAAATATTTCTACAAACATGAGCGATTTATCTGAAGATCAGTACCAGGAAAAAAGGTCTCTAATTTAATAATTTTATTGCCAAACCTCATCTAGAAGTTGGCACATAGTTTTTGAGGCTAATTTGCTATAAGATGATGCAGTGCAGTACAGTTAGCTGGATCAGCACTTGTCTCAGACTTTACTAAATATTTAATAACAATCTCAGAAAGCAGTGAAAGCACTACTTAGACACTTTGCATAATGACCGTAATGACTCAGAAAGAGTGCGTTGGAAGGAAGGCAGCAAAGATCAGAATATGCCATTAAAGAACTGCTACTGGAGTCTTCGTGTAGACATGCCGTGTCACTCAGCTTAGCACAAAGTTACATCTTAGAATTTTGCTTCTATGCTTTTTTTCCCAAAGCATTACTGTATATGGTGCAATGACTTGCATTTAAAAAATATATACATATATCACCCTGAAAGAGAAGCAAGGCAAAGAAACTATCATTTATCATCTTCTGAATGTAAAGTTAAAGTGAAAAAGCACTTCTAATTGTGTGACAATTGTTCCTTTACCTAGTTCTGTTTCTCCTCTAGATATCCTGCAGGCCCTTACTCCTTTCAGTTACACTTCTACGTGACAAGTTACCTGTAGAATTTAATTTTTTCTTATTTAAAAAAATAAAAATGCCTCTTAAAATTTCCTCCTCAGGTCAAAAGCAATCCAGGCTCATGAATAAAAAGAAATGAAACAAATTTCATATGTAAAGTAGAAAATTAAATTCTCCTGGAAATTCCATTCTTTGAATTTAATATTTATCCTTCATATTTTTATTGATGGTTTATAAACCCAACTCTGCTTCTGGCCTGAGCTTAGTGATTCATTAAAATATGTAATTAGATTTCCAACAGGTTACATAAAAGTCAGCATACCCGAGATTGAATTTGGTGTGTTTTGTCTTCATTATCTTAATAAAACACCAAACATGTTTCTTTTAAGTTCTTTAGGTCAGTTAGTCATACAGGCATTTAAATAGCCAGTTCACCTAAAATTTTGTAGCCATTCTTAAGTTTTCATTCAGTTTTGTGGATTGTGCCTCTGAATACTTCCTGGATATTTTTCTGCCCCTGCCTTCAACATTGGCACTTGTAAGGTCAAGTTCTCATATTTTCCAACATTTTCCTTCTCCTATCTTGCTCTCTTACTCTAACTTGTACCATGACTGAAGTAATACACTTTTCAATGAACATAGCGTAAATTTCTTAGAAGTATATAAAATCCTCCTTTCATTTCCTGACTCAAGCTCCAGTAATTTTAAACTGCTCGTACCCTCCCAACTTTGTGCACTCACTCAATCTTACACAAGCACTCAATGTTTATGAGATATGATCAAAAAGAATGACAAATGTTGAATTTTTAAAAATTTTATTACTGTTAAAGACACATTGCCATTAATCTCTGTCAAAATCCCTCCCCCCTCAATTTAATACCCTCATCACATTTTTCTTGACACTTTCCAAAACATTTCTGAAGACCTCTTTCATGAGTGTCTGCAGTGATGCAGTTGTGGCTGCCTTGATATTCTGAATTGATTCAAAGCATTTCCCTTTCTTGGTCACTGTGAGGAAGAGCCCAAAGTTGCATGGTGCCACATCCAGAGAATAAAGTACAGGAGGACGTACCAATATGCTTTTATAAGTCTACCTTTGTATTGGATGTCACACAGCAGGAGTATTCACTATATTTTTAATAACATCTCTTAAAGACACTCACAGAAATGGACTTCTAAAACTGCTTCAGAAAGTGTCAAAAATAAGGAGTTCAAAGTGACTTCAGTGTATTCAAAGTGAGGGGTGGTGTTTTCAGAGAGATTAATCATAATGTGTCATTTATTTTAATAAATATTTTTTGCCTAACAATTCACTGTACACTTTGATCATACCTTGCACTTGAATGTTTCATTATGTTGTTCCTTTTTCCTGGGCAGTTGGGTCACCACCTGTTTCATAATATTACTCTTTCTTTTAATTCTGGACACCATATATGTCTTCATCAACATACTGGAAATTCCTTGAAGACAAGAGACATTCTTGTGTCATTAACATTTTTTGAAAATTCTAAAATCAGGTAAATAATTTTCAACTGTATGTTCCAAGGAGTATAAGTGGAACTGACAAAAAAGTAAGAGAAAAAACTACTCAGTCATGAAATTAAGTATTTAATTCTCTGTAATAGTTTTTAGACTTACTACTTTATTGAATGTTGCTTTGCACTTTCAGGTGGGTGAAACCTAGCTTTGCAGATATGGCTTTTATACTTGTTTTTCTCCTTCTCACTTTTTGTTTTGTGTCCTTTTTTTCTTTTTTACTCTTGGCTTTTCTTTTAACTTGTTAGTTCATATTAATTACAGAACAATGAGTTTTATTTTGGCATATTCATATGTACATCTAACATACTTTGGTTTCTTTTCACATAATCCTGTTGTATCCTTTCCTCCTCCTCTCCCAATCCCTTTCCCCTAATGGTTTTTCCTTTATGCTAATGTATTCACCCCATACAGTCCACACATGAGAGAAAACACATTGTATTTGTGTTTCTGAGTTTGGCTTACTTTGGTTAATGTGATGATCTCTGATGCATTCATTATCCTCCATTGTGTTTGTGTATCACATTTTCTAAATTCAATCATCAATTAGACTGTTTCTATGTTAATGTAAGTTAAATTACAGTAAATATGATTTTACAGATATCTCTATAGTATGCCAATTTTAATTTCTTTGGGTGTATATTATATTTTATATCATAGTATAGGTGGGTCAAAAGGTAATTATTTTTGGATTTATTAGGAACCTCCATACTGATTTCCATATTGGATGTGCTAATTTAAACGTCTACAAAGAGTGTAGAAGAGTTTTTTTCCCTGCATTTTTGTGAGTATTTACTGTTTTGTGTATTTTTGTTAATAACCATGCTGCATGGGATGAGATGGATTCTCAGTGTAGTTTTAACTTACATCTACTTGATTGCTTAAAGGTATTGAACATTTAACCATATACTGATTGGTCCTGTGTACTTGTTTTTGAAGTAGTGTCTGCAGTTCATTGGTGCTTTATGATTCAATTATATGCTTTTTTGGTGTCTTTTAGTTCTTTATATATTCTGGATATTAATCCTTTGTTGGCAGAGTTGCAAAGATTTTCTCCCATTTGGTAGACTGTCTGTTCACCCTATCAATTGTTTTCTTTTTTATGCAGAAAGATTTTATTTATTCATTCATTCATTTATTTATTTTTTGAGATAAGGTCTTGCTATGTAGTTCAGTCTGACCTTGAGCTCATTATACAGCCCAGACTTGCCTTGAACTCACCAGTTCTGGGATTACAGGCTTTCGCCACCATACCTAGCTCGGAAAACTTTTAATTGGATGCAAAACTATCTGTTGATTCTTATTATTATTGTATAAGCTATTAGATTCTTTTTCAGGAAGTCATTGCCTATGTGTATAACTTCAATTGTTTCACTTACAATTTCTTCTAGAAGTTTCAGTGCTAGGTTCTTATATTCAACTGTTTCACAATTTTGAATTGATTTTTATACAGAGTGAGAGCTAAGGATCTAATTTCAGTCTTCTACATATTGATATCCAGTTTCTTTAGCACTATTTGGAGCAAGATCTGGCTTCAAACTACTTTAATTAAGTTTTTAAAGTTCTCCAGTAAATAAATACCTTTCAACAAAGACTTTCATTAAAAATGTCCATAAAAGTCTCTCTCATAATATCACTTTCATTAAATAATGGGTGCAATTTAATTCATCTTTATTGTCTCTGTATCTTTATGTCTTTTTATTTTTCAGTTGTTAAGAATTCATACTTGAATTTTACACACCACCAGAAAACTAAGTTAATAGTAAATAACCGCTAACAAAGCAATGAAAACAAAGATACCAAGTCCTTTTAACACCCCCGATATCTATGTGTTTTTTATATTTGGCTACCTGTCCCTATGATATGACTTTTAGGACATCACAATATTTGCTAATTATGCAAAGGCCTATTTCTATTTTATTATATTTAATTGAAGGAATCAGGTAACTAAGTAGTAAAATGTAAATGGACTGTTATCAAAGAATTTCAAAAAATGTTAGAAAAGCTGACACAATGAGTTAATTTCATTGTAAAATACACAATTCAGCTGGGTGTGATGTCACACACCTGCAATCCCAGCACTCAGGAGGCTGAGGCAGGAAGATTGCTGCAAGTTTGAGGCCAGCCAGAGTTACAAAGTGAGTTCAAGGCCAGCCTGAACTGCATAGTGAAACACTATCTCAAAAAGACAATAATCAATTAGTTAATTAAACTGTACAGTTCAGAGAAAGTCAACGTTTACTTGTGTAGTAACTCACAGCTATTATAATTGTGTTCTTTTTTACATGTTAATACTTCAACATCAGGGAAAATTTTGACTTTAGTAGACTAGTTTATTGTCAATCATTCTGAAATGTTTTAGAGTCTACCAAATTAAGATAATGCTAATTGGAATACCTTTATAGGTGAGAATATTCACATTTAAATATAGTAAAGCCATTAAAAGACTGTTAGTAGCATTTACAAGTAAGCACAGATTTAAAATAGCCTGCTTTGTGCTGATACTTTTTCTGTGGTTACTCTTTTGATGCAAGAGGATGGTAAAGTTAGGAAGACTATATGTTTTTTAATAGCTAGTTGGCCAGACCACCAATTGCTTTAAGATGCTGTGGCTTTGAATACGAATGGAGCGTATTAGATTAATAGCTTTTGCTTTGACCAGCAAGCACAGGAGAGTTAGGGAAGAAAAAAACAGGGCCTCTGTTTTCCCTATGGTGAATTCTTTGTTCACCGAACCACGGGGAGGATTAGTTTGAATAGTGGTGTATAAAATGGATTCAGTCCCACAGTTCTTACCTCCTTTTATCACTCCGGCAAGGGAGGTTTCCATTTAATAAGACATGGTATTAACTGTTTTTGCTTTGTTTAGGACTTTTATATAGATTAGCAGGCCTGGACTCTTTTTTCAGGTTTTATTTTTCATTTTTTTGGATGTATGATAGTGTGATTAGCACTAAAAGGAGGTAATGGTGGTAGGGATAGAAGAGATTTTGAAAGTGCAGCTTTGATAAATATCAGGGATTTGGGACTCACAGGAAGACACCGTGCCACAATTCTTTTGTTCTGAAATCTCTGTGATCAGGATCTGTCAGGAAAGTCTCAGTGGTTTTTGGTTTCAGTCTAATGGAAAATAAGCACAAAAGATCCCTTTCTGGCTGCATTCTGTGACTAAGTTGTCTATCAGTGGATCTGTAATTTTGTGAACAGAAATCGAATGAATACACAACCAGTTTTCTTAGTACAGGCTCTGGGCCCAACCTCCACGATTGCAGCAACTACCACCCCACTCATCCATACTCACAATCTCTACCTTGCTTAGTATTTAATTTCTTTTCAAGAAACATTTACTGAACACCAGGCATTATAGTAGATATTAGAAGAGGATATAAGATGAACATAAAACCCAGCCTTTGCCCTTTCTTTCATCACTTTAAAACTGGAGTTGTAGATTATTAGAATGATTTGTTTGTTTAACAATCTAGACTAGAAACTAATCATGCTGAATACATCCAGAGGTTTAGCTAAGAAAAGGCACTGTATCAAGTCCTGGTGTGGAGGGTCACATTACAGCATAAGGTAGACGGGAAAGTTCGAACAATACAAAAGAATGACAGTGTAGGTGCTATAATGTGGATCCTCCTAGATAATTTTTTAGTGCCATCTGATTTAAAACACACACACACACACACACACACACACACACACACACACAGAGTTCCTGTGTGCAATCAGACATACATGAACAAAAGCTACACAATGAATTGATTGATACCTGACATTTGATAATTAATAGCTTCATACAAATTTTCTTTACAATTTAAATTTAAACTGTGAGTATTGAATTGAAACAAATGGATCCTATTTAATTCTTTTGTCTGGTGATGTTCACAATGATTGGAGAAAATATTCTTTTCCTCTTAAAGGGATTTAAGGACTACACTGTAGAGATATTTTCCTGGTCCTATGTAAATTAGAGAACAGACAAATATTCCACCTTTAAACATAGAGATATTGAGTTGTCAAACTCTTTAATGGCTGAAAAGCAAGGATCTACACTGGAGGCAAAAATTGATTGCCCAAAATGTTACAGTATTCTTTGTTCTAACCAGCTTATTTGCCTTCTTCCCAGATTTTAACACTCTTAAGAAATCCCAGGAGCAGAGTAACAGTACTGGGTATGAGGGAGAGGGGAAAGGCAGCCTCCCCTTTGTTTGGCAAAGCTGGTTGGATAGGAAGTGTGTAAGAGGAAATTTTTTTGAATATAAACTGGTACACAATGCTTTCTTGTGAGGTGAATCAAAGATAAATTGTTCTGAGAGAACAGAGATTCTAAATAGAACGATGGCCACTCTGTTAGCTTTCTTCTCAAATTCATCACACCATACAGTGGTGGTTTCTGGCTTCCTAGCCTAGCTCCAATGTCCTGATAACTTGGAGTCTATAAATCTTCAATTTAATAAATTACAGGCCTTAATTTTAAAGAAACCATGAATTGAAACAAAAGCTAGCTATCTTTCCAGTATATTGGAACAGTTTTTTTAAATTCTGCAAGTTGTTTAGGCTTTGTCACTTCATACTCCCAAGAAGTTTGCAAATATCTAAGAAATTTGCTGTGACAGTGTAAGCAGGTTGCTGTCGATGCAGCATCTAATGCACTTTGACAGACAGGGGAGCTTTCCAACTTATGAATTACTATTGTATTTGAGGACCACTGAACCTTCAATCACTTGCATTACAAAAAAATGCAAGATATTTTCCTGGCAACAACTGCCATGGTTTCTGTCTTTATAAAGGAAACCTTGAGGTAGGGGGGACCTATGAAAAATCATAAATACTTAGACCTGGGAAAGAGTTTGGATAAGTATCTAGTCTCTTCTTTCTATTTCTCAACAGAATTACATTCACTATAGGAAGACTTTCATTTTCAGGTCACGGACTCAGTCATTTCAGCGGTAATGTTCTAAAATATAAATATATTTATTTATTTATTTTTGCGGCACCGGGTATTGAACTAACAACCTCACACCTGCCAGGGCAGGTGCTTAAGCCACTGAGCCAAACTCCCAGACCTGGTTTTTTGAGACAGGGTCGTACTATGAAGCTCAGGCTGGCCTTGCGCGCACGTTGTAGCCCAAGCCGGGCTTAAACTCACAATGCTCCTCCTACCTCTGTTTCCCAAGTGCTGGGATTAAAGGCGTGTGCCACCATGCCAGGCTTAAAATACAAATATATTTAAAATGATATGAATACACTAATTTGAAGACATCTAAACTCCAGTTTGAAGCTAGATAACGAAGACAGAGATCACCATTGTATGCTGGGATGAATTTGAGAATAAAGCTAAGATAGTGGCCACTATTCTGCTATTAGAAACTGTTCCATCAGAACAATTTATCTTTGATTCATCTCACAAAAAACGCATTACATACCAGTTCATATTCAAGCAGATATCCTCTGACATGAAGAAATAGAATGACGTCTGGAATCAGTGCCTCCTTCACCTCTGATCCCCTGTACTACTTGTAATCATTCTCTTAATCATCCTAAACTTCAGTTTCTTCATCTGCAAAATGGGAATGATAACCTCATAACTTATTGTAAGGATTAAATAGTACATAAAGTTTCCCTACCTCATATTTGACATCAGGTACATGTTATTCAGTTGTGATGTCTGCATTATGAGAAAGGTACAATCTTCACGAAAGGATCAGAATTTCAGAATAGAGTGATTTGTTTTATCCATCCTCCTATGTTAAGTAAAAAGAATGATTGGGATGGCTGATCAGCCTCTTAACAAGAAAAATAAACTTTGGAAATTTAGCATGTTTCCAAATCCAACTGCGGGACACCTCTAGAAAGGATCTGATACTTTATCATAGTTCCTGTACCAGTGATGAGGGAAGTAAATAAATGTAGAACCAAAATTGCCACCTTCAAAAATAATTTTCATCCTAATTGAACAGAAGAAAGTTAATGATAAGTATTAAGTGAACTTTAACATTTATTGTTTTTTATGTTTATATGTTAAATGACTCTTTCCCATGAAACTGAAAGTTTTCAGAAAACATATATATGCTCTATTCCCATTGTGGGTGTTCATGATTAGTGATAATTCATATGTAATCATAATTTTAAAAACTAGCATTGTTAATTATGGGGTTTTTGGGAAGTTTGTGTTCTGTTGTTAATTTTATTGGTACATTTTAGGTATACAGAGTTATCATATTGATCATAGAGAATATGTGCTTGTACCTAGTATATTTTGATTTTCCTTTTTTTCCAATACCTTACCCTCCCGTCAACTCCTCTTCCCCCCTTATTTACAAAAATTTGTTTCCTTTTTTTTTCTGTTTTATTTCTTCTTTTCTCTTCCTTATTTTCTGTCTCCTCTTTCCTATTCCTTTGCTCATTTGAACATTTTATTCCCATTCCCAATAACTATTATACATTTTGGTCCATATTTGCACTTACTGTCTCACGCACCAGATAATGTGATATTTAAACATGTGCGTTTGATTTATTTCACTGAAGAGTATGGTCTCAAAGTGTATCCATTTACCAAGAATTATCTCAAGTTTATCTTTCTTTATAGCACAGTAGTACTCCATTGTATAAAAAAACCTATGCCTTCTTTATCCATTTATTCATTGATGGGTAATGGGCTATTTGCACGATTTTGCTATTACAAATTGTGGTGCTATAAACATGGATATCATATATTGCTGTTGTGCTATGCCTTTAATATTTTTGGGCATATACCAAGAAGGGTAACAACTGGGTCAAATGGAACTTCTAGTTTTAGATTTCTGAGGAACCAGTCTACACCCCCACCAACAGTGGAGAAGGGCTCCTTCTTCCCCCAGCCCAGCATTTGTTATTGATTTATGTCTTAATAATAGCCATTCTTTCTGGAGTGAGATGCATTCTCAGTGTTGCTTAATTTGTATCTCTCTATGACCAGTGATGTTGCACATTTTTTTCATTTACTTATTTGCGATTCATACTTCCTCATCTGCGAAGTGTGTCTTCATTTCAGATGCCCATGTTTGCATTGGGTTTTTAAATTGTGGGGAGGTCTGATTTTTTTTTCAGTTCTTTATAGATTCTAGATGTTAGCCCTTTAAGGAACAGCTGGCAAGATTTTGTCTCACAATGTGGACTGCCTCTTCTCTCTATTCTTGGTTTGTTTTGCTATGTAAATCTCTCTAATAAGATAAGATCCCAGGTGATGATTCTTTGTAATATTTCCTGTGCAATTAGAATTTTGTTCATAAAGTTTTTGCCGTCTTTCAGAGTTCTACCTCATCTATCTTCCAGCAGATTGTTTCTTTTTTAATATTTAGGTTTCTGATTCATTTTGATTTTAGTTTAGTGCATGGTGAGAGATATGGGTCTAGATTTAGTCTTCGGTATCATTTATCAAAGAGGCTATCTTTCTTTCAGTGATGATGTTTGGTCCTTTTGTCAAAGTTAAATTTACTGAGTGTTTGGAGTTGATTCTGTATCTTTTGGTCTGTGCCACTTATCGTTAGGTCTGTACTTCTGCCAGTACCATGTTGTATTTATCACAGCATCTTTGTAGTATAATTTCAAGTCACCTCGCTTTTATTTCTCAGAATTGTTTTTGCTATTCGAGATCTCTTTTGGTGAATCATATTTTACAGTGGAATAAAATATCAGTTTTGTAAAGTATATTCTTGTTTCTATTAGTGTAATTTTGCTTTTTAATGCACATCTTCTTTGTTAATAAAATCAATTCACATTTTTAAAAAGCGTGAGAAAAGAAAAAATTATTCAGTATCTAACAGCTTGTTTTCTTTTTTATTTTGCTTAATAGAAGTCAAAAATCAATTTTATTTGGAATTCAGAAAGTGTTTCCCTGGGATTTCTTGTCCTAACCACAGGACTTTTCCCATTACTAAAATGTCATAATGGCACTATGTGCTTTTAAACTTCATCCTGATGTCTCAGGAAAAGGCCATAAACATATCTTCTTTTTCTTTTAGTTTTATGTCCCTTTTCCTAAGATTTGTTTCCGAGAAGCCACTTCCTCCCCAAATTTTATAATCAATTTCTTTTCTGCTGATTGGTTGTAACACAGTGAAGCAGAAGAAATGATTTACTGCTACCTATCATAGCTAATTTACTCTGGGTTAATGCTGAGTGATCTCAAGATTATGGAAAAGATTCAAGTACTTTCTTTTCATGGTTTGCATGGCTCATACTTCAGCTCTGAACATTGAAAAGTCTGACTGAAAATGTACTATGTTTACTTACACACACAATAAAGATTTGTTCCAATTTAAAGTATCAAACTACACTCCTTACCTGTGAAGGTCTGTAAGGTCTTATGTTTTGTTTTGGCCTAGAGACAGACATACTAAAAAACATTTTGATTAAAATATTACCATAATGTTCTTGACAGTGGTGAACTTCAGTTAAATAATTTTGCCTTGTTCTCTACATTTTAAAGCATAAAATGTCTTCTTTCAATTGTGTTTTTGATTACATCTTTTGCTCCACTTCAAATATTCTCACTTCTTAGGACATCCAAGCATCTTTTTTTAATATTAAGCTTTTAAAAATTAAAGTGATATGAACACACAATTTTAAACTATCAAATTGAATTAAAGGGTTTACATTAATTATCATCTGTATCTTGTCCCCCAACAGCTCCAATATTATTTACCTTTTAGCTATGAATCATATCACTTATTTAGATATGCTAATGTTTATTTCTGCAATTATGTTTTACTTTTATTATGTTTTTATACCTCTTTTTTTAGTTTTATTAGTACATGCTTGCAATACATTGTGATTGCATTTACTGCAGGAAATCAGTGCACATACATAACACATTTCGATTCTTTTTATCCCCTTCTCGCCACCCCTTTTTATTTTTTCAGCATCAGATTCATTCATCTTATAAGATCTTATAAGTTTAATTATCATATATACAGATTGAAAACCAGACTACTAGGCCAAAGCACATATAAAACATGTAAGACAATTGTACTAAGTCAAGGTACACTTCTAGATACATTTTTCACACTGGACTTCAGTATCATTTTCCTTCTCTCATTTTTCCTGTTATCTGTCTTTTGTTTTGTACTGTATATGTATATGTATGTGTATATATATATAAACTATATATATATAGTTTTGGATATAAGAGAAACCATGTGATATTTAAGCTTGTATGTCTGAGTTAATTGCTTAACATTATGGTCTCAAGTTGCATCCATTTCCTAGAAATTTATACAAATATTCATATTTATTGTATATAAATACCATATTTTCTTTACCTATTGCTATGTATTTTGAATATGAACCATTGATTTCATGTATTTGTAGAGGTTTTGTTTACTTTCACTATCCATTGTTTCAAAATTGCATTTTGAGCCTGGGCTACAACGTGAGTGCAATGCCGGCCTGAGCTACGCAGTGCGACCCTGCCTCAAAAAAAAAAACCAGGGCTGGGAGTTTGGCTCAGTGGCTTAAGCACCTGCCCTGGCAGGCGCGAGGTTGTGAGTTCAAACCCCAGTACCGCAAAAAAAAAAAAAAAAAAAAAAAAAAAAAATTGCATTTTGACTACTTTTTGGTAAATCAATGGTCACTGTTAGCATTGTGATTATATAACTATTGTTCATAATTGAGCCAAAGAAAAACTATTATTTCAGTAGTCTGTTACTTCTAGTTTGCCTTGGAGTTCATAACTGCTTTTTGCTGTCCTTAATTTCATATGTAGTCGGCAATAACTCATACGAAATACTCCAGGAGAATGGCCAAATGCATAATAATGATTTCCTTCAGATATTGTATAGACATCAGATAATCTGTAGCTTCATTTGTTATTTTTCTCAAAACTGTGCTGTCCCTCACATTCACCTCGTGCTCTAATATTGAGTACTGCTTTCTACACTCAATGCACGGCTAGAACTTCTTTGTAAATTTTCATCAGTGGGTCTTTGACGTTCTACGTACCCGCCTTTTAAAAGTGGGTTTTTAAAGAATATATTCTCTGGTAACCTCCCCAGATGGAGAAAGTGAGTAGTAAACTTTCAAACCACTGTATTTCTTTTTATTTATTTATTTATTTAGGTCTTTGTGAGACAAGGTCTCACTATAGAGTTCAGGCTGGCCTTGAACTCACTTTGTAGCTCAGGTAGGCCTCAAACTTGCAGTGATCCTCCTGCCTCAGCCTCCCGAGTGCTGGGATCACAGGCGTGTGCCACCAGGCCTGGCATATATTTCGGCTATCTGGGTTCTATCTCTCACTTTATTGACATGTGAACGAGACTATATGAGATTGAAAATCATTTTTTCTTGAGGAGTTGGAAGACAACATTCTTTAGGCTTTTAGCATCCCAGGTGGCTGATGAGAATTCTGAAAGCACTCATGATTCTCTTTCTTTTGGAAGTGTTTTGGTATCTACTGTGGCATTACATTCTGGAAGCTTTTAGAGTTTTCCATTATGCCTGGTTTAAGGTTTTATTTAATTCATTAGGCATCCTGAAAAATTACATATGTATTATATATGTCCCTGCATTTATTCAGTTCATTATTCAGAGATGTGGTAGTGTTGAAATTACATAATTGCCAGGTTTTTCAATCTTCCAGATTGATCCTCACAAATCAACATACTTATTCTTATATTTTTATATTTTTGTTTTCTGAAACATGTACTTGTGTTAACATAATAGTATTTAATTTTAATTGTATTTTAATTTAAACACATTAAATGTATTTTCCTTATTAATATTTATGCTTATCAATTTTTAACCCTGCATATGACACTGGTTTCATAAATACACATATATTTGTTAGTCTTCATCAGCTCTCTTTG
>RJWM01039139.1:0-16318 GCA_004363535.1 Dasyprocta punctata | reverse complement strand
TCAGGACCCCTTGGTGCTGCATGACTGTAAATATGCCTTAGTGTCCTTATTCTGGCCTTGGGTTGCACTGGAAGTGGCAGACTGGAATTAACTGGCTAGAATTCCAATAGCTTCTCCTCGGGATCACAAACACAAACCTTCCTGGGCCGGGAGGATGGGAAGGGGTCTCTGTATAAACCTAAAGGCACCAAAACAAGGAGTGAAAAGTACTCTCGGTGCCCCTGCACTTCCCCGGCTCCCGTCACACGCGGTCACCAGTGGGCGCCTCTGCTGGGCCCAGAGGGCCGCGGGCTCCGGGCAGCACGTGTCGGAGCAGGGCACTCGGCCTGTAGCAGGGGCGCCCAGAGGCGCGGGGGCCGCGTGGAGGGCTAGGCGCAGAGCTCAGGCCCCAGCCTCCGCCGCTCCCGGCTTTACGGTGCGGTGCGCAGGATCAAAGCCCCCAGCTGCCGGCCGCTCCTGGGCTCTGGGTCCTCGGGGACCATTCCTCTCCCGCCTTCCTTGGCCTCCTGCCGCAGCTGCGGGAGTCAGGGAGACTCCAGACCGAGCTGGAGCCAGGTGTGGCGGCGCACACCTGCAATTCCAGCACTCAGGCGGCTGAGGCAGGAGGATCACAGGTTCAAGCCCAGGCAGGGCAGCTTAGTGACTTAGCAAGAAGCCGGTTCAAAAGGAAAAACTAAAAGGGCTGGAATGTAGCTTGGCTGCAGAAGCCCCGCCGTCTGCAGATCGAGCTCCTGCGCAGGATCCAGGCCAAGCCTGGCGCCGGCTGCCCCGGACGCCCTTACCTCCAGCAGGGTCTGCGCCCCCCAGCCCTGGGCTCCCTGTCCGCCCCGCGGTGGCTTTGGTCTTGTCGCTCTCGCTTTTCTTCTTCCTCCTGGTCTTGTCGATCAACGCCTTCTCCTAAAGGCAAGAAATGAAAGAGAGGTTCTAGGCGCCCCTAGAAGTGGAAACGGCTACTGGAGAGGGGCCGGGTCGGGTGAGCCCACCGGGCAGCGGGGATGGGCGTCCGCGGGCTCCAGAAGAACGCGTCCCCGAGGACCCAGAGCCCAGGAGCGGCCGGCAGCTGGGGGCTTTGATCCGCAGTGGGCGGAAAGAATTCATGGGAGAAAGGGGAAGGAAACGGACCCGCCCGGGGACCCAACCTCCTCCCGGGCCTGGAGATAGCACCCGTTTATGTTGTTCAGTGGCCAGGTTTTGCTAAGTCGCCCAGGCTGGGTTTGAACCGGTGACCCTCCTGCCTCAGCCTCCCAGAGGTCTGGGATCAGAGGTGCACACCCCCAGCCTGGCTCTGCGCCTCTCTTCACTCTGGGTCTCGTTCTCAGAGCCGGGGGCGTGGTACTCCTGCCTCTGCCTGAGTGGCGTGTGCAGGACCGGCTGGGAGACCCCGGGACCCAGGACCGGCCACACTCACAGCTGGCGAGCGCCCGGCGCGCTGTCTCCGTCCAATTCGGTCGGGTTCCGCGCTCTGTGCGGGTCCGGGGAGTGCGCTGGGCCGGGCACGGGCCGGTGACGGGAGGGCGGCTGCGGGGCCCCGGCCGGGCGTGGAGGTCGCGGGGGCGGTGTCACCTTCTCCAGCCGGGGAGCGACGCGGCTGGCCGTGAGTCCCTCCATTGAGGGCGTCGCTGGGGGGAAGGAAGACTTTTTTTTTTTGTCTTTTTGAGACAGGGTCTCCCTATGCAGTCCAGGCTGGCCTTGAGCTCACTTTGTAGCCCAGGCTGGTCTCGAACTCGCAATGATCCTCCTGCCTCAGCCTCCCGAGTGCTGGGATTTGAGTTTTATTCTTGAGCAGGGTGAAGAGGGCACAAGGTCGGGGCCGCGGCCAGGCGCTTTCTCCCCGGCTGAGCGGGGGATTTATCATGCCCGGCGGGCACAAGGCCTTACTGTGCAAACCTGAGGCATACTTGTGGAGTGAGGTAAATGGAATTTCCTGTAAATATACAAGTCTCTGAATCATTCAGTGTTACTCTATAAAAACTATAGAAGTCTCCTTCAGAATTTAGTGCTAGAAAAGCCTTTATTTGCCCCAAGGATCAGGCAGCCCACAAAAGAGCGCCACGAGCCCGAGTGTGCACTTTCTGTTTTCTTCTTTCACACCTGAGAAACTCTGCACCGCATCTGAAACTTAGTGAGTAGAGGGACTGTTGTGGGGTTTTAATTTATGTCTTTTTTTTGAGACAGAGTTTTGCTATGTAGTCCAGGCTGATCTTGATGCAGCCCAGGCTGGCTTCAAACTCATGGTGATCCTCCTGCCTCAGCCTCCCTAGTGCTGAGATTACAGATGTGCACCACCACACCTGGCTTTATTTATGTCTTTATTGCCTTCCTGATTACAAATTTCTCTTTACTTCATCTTCTTTCGTGGGTTGTTGCTTGAATATGTTGTGAGAAAAGCTGTCAAAGTTTACAAATGAGTGCGGTGTGATGACACACGTCTGTAACCACGGCACCTGGGAAACTCAGACGGGAGGATCAAAGTCCTAGGCCCGACTGGGAACTTCATGAGACCCTGTCCCAAAATAAAAAATAAAAAAAAGCCTGGGGATTAGCACAGTACAAAGGCCCTAGACTCAGTCACCAGTACTACAAACTAAAAACACAATAAAACAGAAAACTGTCCTTGAGCTGGGGATGGTGGCACATACTTGTAATCCCAGCTTTTAGGAGGCTGAGGCAGGAGACTCACCAGGAGTTTCAGGCAGCCTGGACTACAAGGTGAGACTCCATCTCAGAAAGTGGGGTGGGGGAAGGTAGCTTAGCGGTGGAGTGTCCCAGAGTTCTATTTCCAGTGTGTAAAGTAAAAAAAGATGAAAACTGGGGTTCATGGGGAGTTGCCGCTGTCCTGTAAGCACCCAGTCCCTTCGTTCCTGTGGAGTGCGACACCCTCTGAGCCCACGCCTCGGGCCAGGAGCGCAGGTTGTGGTCCTGAGTCCCCGGAGGTCACGGCAGCCGGAGTGGGCAGAGCGGGGCGCCCGGCCTGACTGGGGGCGCGGAGGGCGGGGCCGCGGTGTCGGGAGCCAGGCCGCGGGCGCCTGCGCAGATCTGCTGGGCCGCAGGGAGGAGCGGTTTTCCGCTGTTAAACTTCACACTCGGCCCTCCCGGTCCGGGCCTGGCCCCGGCGTCGTCCCAGAAAACCAGAAACCGAATCGGTAACCCTGCGGGAGGGCAGAGGGGGCAGGCAAGTCCCTGCCGCTGCGCTCTGAGTACTCACGGGTCTCCCGCGGTGCCTGCCTCGACGGTCCCGACGTGCTCGGCCAGGGCCGCGCTGCGGGGCGCGGCGGGCTCGGGGCCTGCGGGAGAGCGGAGGGTGCAGCAGTGACCCCGGGCGATGGGCCGCGGGTGGGAGCCGGGTGCCCCTGTGCGCCAGCTGAGGTTCAGGTACAGGGAGAGCGGCGCTAGGCGGGAACAGTAAGGTCAGCCGAAGACGACCGGGAGGCCACAGCCACCGGAGCCACGAACCAGACCACCGCTGCGCGGCGCGCCTGCCAGGCCGGCCCGCAGGAGCCGAGGACGCGGCGGGCAGGAGGCGGCCCGGGCGCCCGGTGACCGCCAGGCCCTGCCCCCAAACCAGGAGGCCAGACGGGCAACAAAACTGCCCCCAGCCAAACCTACCCACCCCGCCTCCGCCAAATCCAGGAAAATATCCCAGCCTTGGGTCAGGAACCGCATTCACGAGAAGAAGCGAGCTTTGTAGCAATTTATGTATTGCATTACTGCTGATAACACAAGATTAGACAGAGCCGACCAAAGAAGACTTGGGAAGTAACTTGTAATACATTGCTTTGACAGTTAAAATCATGATTAAAAAGATAAAGAATCGTTACGGAAAGCATTGATGATATAACGACAAGTTAAAAATCTAGACATAGAGTTGGGCGTGGCAGCGCAAGCCTTTAATCCCAGCACTTGGGAGGCTGAGGCAGGAGGATCATTGTGAGTTGAGACCAGCCTGGGCTACAAAGTGAGTTCAAGGCCAGCCTGAATTGCATAGTGAGGCCCTGTCTCAAAAAAAAGGGCCAGATATTCAGCTCAGTGGTTTAAGCGCCTGCCTGGCAGGCACAAGTTTGTGAGTTCGATCTCCAGTACTAAAAAAACAAAAACCCCACAAACAAAAAACTAGACATAGACTAGTGTGTGAGAACTCAGTAAAATCTGGGTGGATAGGAGTTGGAAAAGAAATCAGAATGTGAAATAACAGACTGGAAGAGTTATTTTTTTCTAAATCTCAGTGGCTATGGCATGGAGAAGCAAATGGATTTCAGAGAGCGTCATCCTCTGAGGAAACCACCTGCTGCAGTGCCCCCGCCCCCGTCTCAGCTCAGTCACCTCAGCTTCATCCCACCCGCCACCTGGCGCCTTGGGGTCCCTCCACCATTCCCGGGTGTCCCCGGCTCACAGGCCAAGTCTGGTCAGGGACAAAGTCTTGAGTGAACCATTTGGTTGAGGAAACTGGAAAGGCTGATTAGGGTTGTATCTCAGACTCCATTTTTTCTTGTGTTTTTAAAATTTTGTGGGTACATTTTTAGATATTCATAGCGATCACATTCGTCATAGGAAGTTGGCACCTGTACACAGCAACGCCTGCTGCTTCCGTTTAACCACTCCCCTCCCCTCTTTGTTTACAAAAGCTTTGTTTCCGTTCGTTTCTTCTGTTCATTGCTCTCTTGTCCCTTCTTTCCTTTCTCCTCCCTTTCCTTGTTCCCCTTCTCATTTGAATATTTGCTTCCCATTTCCTAATATCCATTATACATTTTAGTCCTTATTTATACTTCTGGTTTCTCACACCAGAGAAAACCATTCAGTATTTGAACATGTGTGTCTGATTTATTTCACTTAAGAGTATGGTCTCAAAGTACATCCATTTAGCCAGAAATACCTCAAATTCATCCTTATCAATGCAGAGTAGTACTCTATCATTCATATATCTATATATATCTGTACACATCTTCTTTATCCATTCATCAGTTGATGGGCATTTCGGCTGTTTCCAAGACCTGGCTATCACAAACTGCTGCTATAAACATGGGGGCACATATAACACTGTGGTAGGATGTTTTTAATTCTTTTGGAAAGGTACCCAGAAGGGGAATAACTGGGTTTAATGGAACCTCTATTCCTAGTTTTTTGAGGAATCTCCATGCTGATTTTCACAGTGGTTGCACCAGTCTGCATTCCCACCAACAGTGGAAAGGGTTCCTTTTTCCCCACAGCCCCTCCAGCATTTGTTACTGGTTGATTTCTTGCAATATTGCATACTGTCATTCTGCAATTACTGGTTGATTTTTTTTTTTTTTTTTTGTGGCACCGGCGATTGAACTCACAACCTCACGCCTGCCAGACAGGCGTTTAAGCCACTGAGCCAAACTCCCGGCCCTGGTTTTTTTTTTTTGAGGCAGGGTCGCACTGTGTAGCTCAGGCTGGCCTTGTGCTCGAATTGTAGCCCAAGCTGGCCTCAAACTCACAGCACTCTGCCTACCTCAGCCTCCCGAGTGCTGGGATTAAAGGCGTGCGCCACCACGCCTGGTACTGGTTGATTTCTTGATAGTAGCCATTCTATCTGGGGTGAGGTGGAATCTCAGTGTTGTTTTAATTTGCATCTCTTGAATGATCAGTGATGTTGAACATTTTTTTTTATTTAAGAGATAATGGACACAGAAAAGAGAAACAAAAAGCAAAACAGACAAACAAACAACAACATATCTGATACGATATTATAGGTTTACAAAATGAGACGGTTGGAACTTGACAGTAATTGTAATATTACATATTGTTGTCCTCAAAGGGGTTGTTCAGATTTACAGATGTAGACATGCAAAATTGATCAAATCTTTTGAGTATTAACTGTTCTTGAACATTTTTAATATATTTATTTGCCATTTCTACTTCTCCCTCTGAGAAGTATATATTCACCTCAGATGCCCATTTTTGGATTGGGTCTTTAAATTTGAGGGATCTGATTTTTTGAGTTCTTTATGTATTCTAGGTAGTAGTCCTTTGTCTGAGGAACAGCTGGCAAAAGTTTTTCCCACCCCGTGGGCTGTGAGACTTCATTTTGTGACATCATATGAAATATTAACGACGGGTAGCAGCTGAGTAAAATATCTTCCTGACAAGAGGACCTCTGTGAGGGCTTCTTTTTTATGTTAATGTTAAATGCAGCCCACACATAAAGAAACAGGATTTGGCCAGCGCTGGAGAAAACGCGCGGGCTGCAGGAGCCGAGTCTGTGCTCGCGTGGTCACCAAGGCGGAACGCGTGACCACTCCGTCGGGCCGGGCCCACGGCCCAGAGCTGCCGCCGCCGCCGCTGTTCCCGCCGCTGCTCATCGGGGCTCTGTGGGCCCTGGAGACGGAGCAGAGGCCCCGGGCCGCCCAGGGCGGTGTCCTGGTGTGGGCTGCCCAGGGCGGTGTCCTGGTGTGGGCTGCAGACCCCTCGCTGCACCTAAGCAAAGCCGAGATTTCCAAGCCAGCACCCTACTGGGAAGGAACAGCTGTGATACATGAAGAGTTCCAGGAGCTGAAATTAAGTGGTTATCGTGAAAAATACTTGGTTTTTTTCTTCCACCCACTTGATTTCACGTGTGTCCAACTGAAATTAGCGCTTTTGGTGACAGAATTGAGGGATTCAGATCTGTAAATCCCGAAGTGGGAGAATGCTCTGTCGACGCGCAGTCCACCCGTTTGGCCCGGGTTAATGCCCCTCGAGACAAGGAGGACTGGGGTCCGTAAAGATCCGCGGCTTTCCGACCTGAGCCGCGGACCCCAGAGGACGGTGGTGTGTATCTAGAGGACGCAGGCCACCCCCGGGGAGGCCTCGTTATCACTGATGACAAAGGGATCCTGAGACAGAGGACTCTGAATGACCTTCCTGTAGGCAGACCGGTGGACGAGACCACACACGCGCCCAGGCGTGCCAGGCCCGGGCCGGCTCAGCGGCACAGCGCCTGCCTACGTCCCCGGCGAGCGTGGAGAAGTCTGCCCCGCTGGCTGGAGACCTGGGAGTGAAGCAGTCAAACCAAAGGTGCTCTGGACGCCTGGTGGCCAAGAGAGGAGCTGTAATTGCAGATCCAGCTGGACAACTGGTGCTTTGACAAACAAAACCGAAAACCACTTCATCTAGTTACAAGGCTTCTGGGTTCTCAGTAAAAGAAACCCTCTTTCATTGCAGAAAAAAAAAAGAAACGGGATTTAACAGGTGGATATTCAGCACTCAGATAAGCAATGCACTTCTGCAATCGCTAAGTGCCAGAATTCCTGCAGGTTCAGCCACGGCGTTCTGCAGTTATAACTTCTGGTTGCCACGGCTTCTTAATTTACCCCGCCGGCTCAGAAAAAGCTGCCATTGCAGAATTCGCTTCTCCACAATGGTGGCCAACTTGCATGCAGGGTGCGATGTGACCAGCAGAGGGCGCGTGTGTATTGCTCAAAGGCTGAGGACTCACGTTGGCTCATTTCGTTTTGCTGAGAATTGAAACCCTGCCAGTCAGTGGTCACGAACCAGAGGAGAGTGAGTTCTTTTCCTTAGTAAAATACTCTGATGTTTAGGAAGTATTGGGGCAAACGAGATAGAACTTTGAATAATAGCTTATGACTGTGAGCTGCATTTAAAAAAATCGATAAAGCGTCTTAAATATGGAGAGTACAGCAAGAAAACTATAAAATCACGAGGGACATCGCAAGCAGCATTGTGGGGTTTTTTTCTTTTTTCTGTCTTTTTTTTTTTTTTTGCAGCACCGGGGATTGAACTCACAACCTCGCGTTTTAAGGCACTGAGCCAAACTCCCAGCCCTAGTTTTTTTTGAGGCAGGGTCGCACTATGTAGCTCAGGCCGGGCTTGCGCTCGCGTTGTAGCTCAAGCTGGCCTCGAACTCACAATGCTCCACCTACCTCAGCCTCCCGAGTGCTGGGATTAAAGGCGTGTGCCACCACGCCCGGCTTTTTTCCTGTCTTTTTTGAGACAGGGTCTCGCTATACAGTTCAGGCTGGCCTTGAGCTCTCTTTGTAGCCCAGGCTGGTCTCGAACTCACAACAATCCTCCTGCCTCAGCCTCCTGAGTGCTGGGATTACAGGCGTGCGCCACCACGCCCAGCTCAGCATTGTGAAGTGTTAACACTTTGCCGCCTTGGATTTGCATCTCTTCCCTTTAGAAATGAACTGGAAGACGCACTCCTGACTTCCCAGGTCACGTGCTGCAGGTGCGTGTCCCGTCCCCTCCAGAGCCTGGCGCTGGGAGCTGGACCCATGGCCTGGGCAGCGGGTGGGGAGGCCCGAGGGGGGGCTGGCCTCATGGGGACTGCAGGCCGGACCCCCGCTGCCTGGCCGGCTCTGCCCACCAGAGGCCCTGCAGGGTGCGCCCCTCGGCCAGGGTGCGGCTGCTCCCTCCGCCTCCATCGCCCGCGTGTGAGTGAAGCAGTCAGCTCTTGGCCGTGGCCTGTGGCGCTGGAAAGCTCCGCGTGCGCTTGCCAGGGTGACCGACAGCCACTGACCGCTTCCAGGCGTCCGGTTGTCGCCTGCCCTCGCTTCCCTGTGGGGACTGTGGGTGCCGTCAGCTCGGTCCGTGTCACCCCCAGGTGCGGGAGCCGGGTCACGGTGGCCAGCCGGCCCTGGAGAGGCCTCTGCCCGCGCCTCCCCCTGCGGCCTCGAGCCTCGGAACCGGCAGTGGGGGAGCCCACCGGAGGAGACCTCGGGTCAGGCTGGGCTGGCGTCCAGACCTCAGTGCCTCTGGCTCGGCGGCCTCAGCCCAGGCCGGAGCCCACAGTGGGCACGGGGACCGTGCAGGACACCCAGGCACCATCCCGGGTCCTTTGTAAGGGTTAGGGTTAGCCCCTGGGGACCTTGGGTGCTGCTGAAGCCACAGAGGCTGAGGGTCGGGGGCTGCGCCCTCCGCCCTACTCTCTGCTCCCTGCCCAGCCACGGTTTCCCGCTTTATAAAGCCTGTGGGGAGGAGCCTGCCATGGAGATCTCTCTGCTCGTGTGAGAATCATTTACTTAAATCGCTGTTACCCCTTGACATTTCTGCTCCCTCTTTTCCCCTAAAAGCCACAGACCTTCGGGGTAGGAGCTCTGCAGACAGAAGCCGGAGAGGTCAGTGACACCCAGGCCTCTGCGCTGCCCCGCTCCGTAACCCAGGCGAGCCGGGCACCTCTCCGTGCCTCAGTGATTTCGTCTGGCAAGTGGGAACCAGAGCTCCCGAGATGCCTTTTTATTTATCGGTACTTGGGGTTTGGGCGTAAGCCCTCACCCTGAGCTACCTGGCCAGCCGGCCTATTTGTTTATTTCTTTATTTAGAGACACGGTTCCGCCCTGTCACCAAGCTGCCTAGGCTGGGCTTGAACCAGCGATGTTTCTGCCTCAGCCTCCCCGAGTTCTGGGGTTACAGGCGTGCGTCCCCACCTGCCTGAGACACATTACAGAAGGTGTTTAGCCTGTGCCCAGCACACAGCCGGGGAAGCTGGTGCCCTGTCCTTTTGCCTTCACTGCGGATGGGCGGACGCAGTCTGGGTTCTGTAAACGTCTCTTCAAACCAGGCGCCGCCTCCGCCGGGAAGCCCTCCAGTGCTTCTTAAATGCTGCACGAGGATTTGTCGCTCGCTCGCTGCGGTGCGGTTGGGAAGCGGTGGGACTTTTTAGGAGGTGGGGCCGATGGAAGACAGCCGTCCCTGGGGCGCACCTCCAAGGGTGTCGAGAGCCCGGCCCCGTCTGTGTCCCGGCCACCGCGGGTGGGCGCTGACACTGCCTCACCACAGCCCGAGCGATGAGGTCAGCACCAGGAACTCGGCCCCAGAGACCGTGAGCCAAAGGGAATCCCGGCACCTGCTAAGTGACTTACCCCGGGCGCTGTCACCGTGGCGGGAAGGCGACGGCACCTCCTGCCCGGCTCCGCCCTGCCCTCCCGCTCCGCCCGCATCCGTTCCACTCTGCTCTCGTGGGCACTGTCCGCGCTCACGGGGCGCCTATCTGCGCCTCTCCCCTCCCGGGGAGGAGTGCGTCTTACACAACCACGAGGCGTGGACCTTGCAGGGGCTTGCAGGTGTTTGCTGAATGAATAAAGGACACTTGCGTCCTCGCCTGAGCCCGAGCCGAATCCCGGCGCCCGTCGGTGGTGGCGCTGAGGACTCTACTGCTCGACGCCTAGAGGGAGGACGGGGAGTGCGAACTGGAGACGAGGTCGGGGTCCCCACGTTCAGGTGAGGCAGTGGGGGCCGGCGAGGCCTCACAGGGTGGAGACTCGGGCCAGGGCGGCTTCCCCAGCAGGTGCCCCGGGAGGCAGCGGCCCGGGCGGGCAAAGGCGAGGAGGGGCACGGAGCCGGGGCGCGCGGGGCGCTGGGGCGAGGCCAGCCTGCCTGGGGCCACGAGGGCAGGCAGGCCTGAGGACGGCGCCGACCCGAGGCAGAGTGGGCGCGGCCCTGTCTTCTGTACCCGAGCCCCAAGTGCAAAGTGGGCCCGATGGGGACGGCGGCCCGGGCACCGCTCTAACAAAGGCCGGACGGAGCCGAGCCGACGCCACGCGGCACCAGCCAGAGTGGGGCAGGCTTTCAGCGACTGGGGTCCCTCCCGCTGCCCCCCGCCTGGTCCCCAGCCTCAGTGCACTGTTGGCCTGAGGCGCCTGAGTTTCCGGGTGTCCGCTGGCTCCTTGGTCTCATCGGCCACCAGGAATTTGCAGGGGACACGGGCGCAATGCAGGCCCCCGGGGAGATGCTGAGCGTGCATGCCCACCTCCCCGAGTTACCTGCCCGCCTTCCCTCCGGGCGCTGCCCACCCGGGCCCTTTTTCTGAGGACAGAAGCACAGCAGGCAGCCCCTGACCCAGTGTCCGAAGGCGTCCACATGAAACACTCTTGGCGGTGAGGCCTTGTCCCCAACGCTCGGAGAGGCCCGCGCCTGTCCCCGCACTCAGACCTGGTGGAGGTCCCGGTCCAGAGAGCGGTTGGCATAGTGGAGGAGCCCCCGTCCTCACCCAGGCTCCTGGTAACAGACTGACAGCTGACCGGGCTGGAGCACTGCACTGTCCGGGGGTGCGGGCCTCTGTCCCCAGCACCCCAGGGGGTGAGTGGCATCAGTCACCCATGCAGGCGTGAGGACAGAGAGACCCAGAGAGTTCAGTAGCTCACTGCAGACCACACAGCCAGGACCTGGACTCAGGGAGACTCCACCATCGGTGCTGCCTCACGAGGCCTGCTGCTCAGCTCCTTCCTCCTACCCCAATTATTATTATTGTTGTTGTTGTTATTTTTGTCTTCCTGAGACAGGGTCTCGCTATGCAGTTCAGGCTGGCCTTGAACTCACTTCGTAGCCCAGGCTGGTTTCAAACTTGCAGTGATCCTCCTGCCTCAGCCTCCCGAGTGCTGGGAAAACAGGTTAAAGAGATGGCATCGTACTTGGAGAAGTGTACACTAGGCACAAGGCTCAGGGCCGCAGTCGGGACGTGTGGTCCTTGGCTTACCAGTGTGGAAGTCACCCTGGAATTTACTGAAAACACTGTTGTCCAGTTTCAGTGAGTCCGAAGTTCAGTGGGCAGGGCCCAGGACGCTTGTTCTTTCCAGGGGAGTCCAGTACAGCCCAAAGCTGAGAACCGCTGGCCTAGGAGACGGACGGTTGTATCCTCTCCTACAACTGTGGCGAGGTGGGGGTTGCAGGGAAGGAGGGTGCGTTCCTCAGCCCGGCTGGTGGGGAGGAGGCGGGTTTACCCTGGCCGAGGAGACGCGCACGCAGGTTCCCAGCCCTTGGCTTTCTTGCCGGAGGCGGCATTGGCACGCTGCTTACAATTAACCATAGAGATCACTTAATTTGGAGGTGGAAAATCCTGACAATTAACCTTATGACTCTTGTGGATTAAAAATGGGTGGTCAGTTTAACACAGCTGAACTGAACCAGCATGGTGCTGAGCGTGAGGAAAGTTGCCAGCATAGAAGGAGACCTGGAGAGGAGGAGCAGCGTTGTGGGTTCTCCTGGTGGCTGTTTGGAGCCCTTGGTTCTCCTGGAGGAGCTTGTCACTGCGGTGGTCCAGCCGGGCTAGGTTCATAGAGTCCCCGAAGGTGGCCTGAGCGTTGGTGCGTGGAGAACAGACACACAAACAGCTAAGAGACTGCGCGAATCTGTTTCGTTTATTGGTTTTATTACTATTATTGTTACTATTACTCTTTTGCAAGTTCTAACAGAATGATTCGTATTTTCTTTTTGGTAAGGGTTGAAAGTTTAGATTAAAAGCATGAGATCAATGGGTGTTTTTACGGTTACGTGGTTTCTATAGTTACATGATTTGTCAGTATAGGCAGAGAGTTTATATTTAAAGACTTGAAGTGTGTTTTGGTTACTAATAAATGCTCCATTGTGGTAGCCTAGCTAAAACCCTATAAAACACAAGACCATATTCAGCCCTGATTTAGCCCCCCCTATCCCCCCAACCCCGTGATGTGCTCCCAGTTGCAAGGATGTGTTATCTACCTTGTCTTTTTTTTTTTTTTTTGCAGCACAGGGGATTGAACTCACCACCTCACACCTGCCAGGGCAGGCACTTAAGCCCCTGAGCCAAACTTCCAGCCCTGGTTTTTTGAGGCAGGGTCGCACTATGTAGCTCAGGCCGGCCTTGCGCTCGCATCGTAGCCCAAGCCAGCCTCAAACTCACAATGCTCCTCCTACCTCAGCCTCCCGAGTGCTGGGATTAAAGACGTGGGCCACTAGGCCCAGTTTATCTTGTCGCTTTTAAAAGACAAAACATAGTAACATATCGGCCTCTCTGCATGGAGGTTCCCAGGCAGCTCCAGCCAGCTGGTTATTATTATTATCATTAAAGGCTCCCAAATTTTTAATCTGACCTTGGTCTCGTTGGTCCTACTCGGTATCAGACCATTACACCATTAATTGTAGAAAAAACATTTTATTAACTCTCCCTTTGTTCTTAGGGAGTCTCTGTACTTTGTTTACTGATTTTGTGCATGGGAAAGAAAGAAAGAAATTCTCCGAACTGGGTCAGAGGACAAGTTAACACAATAGTTCCCAAGAAGCATTAACCCATTCCCACAAAACCAATTTTTATGTTGTGGACTTTTCTTAGAAGATGTCCTCTGTAGGGAGCCATTGAAGCTGGAAACTGACCCACACATGATCTTACCAAAGTAACAAAGGGCACCTGGGCCAACCACGTGAAAACGCTGGGCCAGCCCAGAAAAACAGGAGGCTCCTAAACAATCCAGGCCTGGGTTGCTAGGCAGAGGGGCTGAAATTGACGTCATCCTTCCCAGTATAAAAATGAACAGGCAGCACTGGCTGAGCGGTTCATTTCCTCCCATCAGGAGGATCAGGGCTCCGCCTGGCTCCAGCTTTGTCTCTATTTTTCTCATCCTCTGGTGGCGAGGGAACCGCCGCGGTGCTCCTTGAAGGTCTGTCTTCTCCCATGTTTGGACCTTGTCAATAGAACATGTCTAGAGAAGGACACGGCATGTCACGCTGGCTCCCCTGCTACGAACCGGGCTGTTCTCACCGTCAGAGGAGCTCGGGACCTTGTCCCTGAGGATGGCTGTGGTGCTTTTCGGGGGAGCCCTGGTCCTTATTCCGAGCATCACTTCTTGACTCCAGTGCAGAACCTTCAACCTACTGGCACAGACCCTTCACCTCGCTGGCACAGACTTTCTGGCTTCCACCGCTGACCTTTGGACCTTCCCAGCACAGGTCCGTAAAACAGACTTGCGTGAGTCATTGTCTTGGGCTCTAGGCCTCCAGCTGGACTCGTGGGAGGCATGGTCCTGGGCTCTGGGTCTTCAGCTGGACGCATGCAGGACATTGCTGTGGGATCCAGGCCCTCGGCTGGATTCTCTAGGTCTTTAGTGCTGTGGACAGATTTCCTGCACTTTCTTGTATTTAACTCTGGGTGACCGTCATAAAATCATACTGTAAATTCTGTGTCCTGTATGCAGCTGTTCTCCTTGCGACCCAACCACAACAGCGCTCGCTGGGTGCGGGGTGGGCATTGGTGCTCGGATAGCTGAAAAACCTCCTTAGAGTCCCCTTCTTTTTCCCTTTTGCAGACTTGAAATCCCTTTTAAACATTGCGTTTGTCACTGGGGACTGGCAGACGCCGTCTCTAACTCCCGGCAGGGCCAGCTCACTGTCAGAGCCGCGGCAGAGACGGCCACAGCCGGCTGGAGCCGCCCTGCTCGCCTGGGACAGGAAGCTGTGTCCCCGGCCGCGCTGGGCCGAGCCCCTGGCGCCTCCGTGGGTGACCCGAGGGCCGCCCGGCCTGGCCAGCCCCGGGGCTTCCGAGGCGGCGGTGACGGCGGCCTCAGCTCTGCGCTAGGCCGGTGCAGACCCCGGGTCCGGGCTGCTGTCGTGCCCCGCCGTCTGGTGCCCAGAGACCTCGAGACGCTCCTTGGTTAGCATGCAAGTGTTACGGAAGACATGGCGAAAGATATAAACGGGGGAAGATCTGGTTCTGGACAAAATCCAAAGTTTCATTCTTATTCATGCGCGTTTGCAGGGCGTGGTGATCACGGTGCTCAAGGGCGTGGGCGCGTGGACTTCGTGCCCCTTGTGGCCGCCCGGGCCCCATTTCCCCTTCCCTTCCCATTTGCAAAAGAGCTAACTCCTGTTTTCTATTATTTATCTGTATTTCGCTCTATTTATACTTTGAGCTTCTCTTATCAGAGAAACCATGCAATATTTAAGCTTGTGCATCTATTTCACTTAACATTATAGTCTTAAGGTGCATCCATTTTCCTACAAATTCCTCAAATTTGTCCTTCTTTATGGCAGAGTAGTACTCCACTGTGTATAAACACCACACGTTCTTCATCTTTTCTGCTGTGGACATACAGACCCCTTCCAAGGTTTAGGTATTAGGAGTTGCACTGCTGTAAACATGGGTGTGCCTGTATCATTGTATTATGATGACTTCAACTTTTGTGATGATACCTAGTAAGAGAATAACCGGGTTGAATGGAATTTCTACTTTTAGACTTTTGAGGAGTCTCCATACTGATTTCCATAGTGACTGTACCAGTTGACCTTCTCACCAGCAATGCAGGAGGCTTCCTTTCTCCCCGAAGTTTCTCCAGCATTTGTTGTTACTTGATTTTTTGATAATAACCATTCTTTCTGTAGTAAAATAGAATTGCAGTGTTAATCTGTGTTTCTGTAATGGTCGGAGATGTTGGGCGTTTTTTCACGTTTTCACTGGCCATTTGTATGTCTGAGAATCGTCTGCTCGTTTATGTTGCCCATTTTTTGACTGGGTCTTTTATTTTTGGGCGCTATTTTTTTTGAGTTCTGAATACATGCTAGATATCAGTCTTCTGTCTCAGAAATAGCTGGTTTTTTCCCATTCTGTGAGTTGCCTCTTCACTCTGTTGGTTGTTTCCTTTGCTGTGCAGAAGCTTTTTAATTTGATGGGATCTCATTTATTGATTCCTGAAGTTATTTTTTGTGCAGTTGGAGTCTTTGCCTATGCCAGTTACTTCAAGAGTTTTACATGTCTTTATCTTCCTGCAGGTTAAGTGTTTCTGTTTAAATATTCAGATCTTTGATCGACTTTAATTTTAGTTTAGTACGTGGTGAGAGAGACGGGTCTAAGTTCAGTCTTCTGTGTGTGGATGACCAGCTTTCCCAGCACCGTTTGCCGAGGAGGTCGTCTCTCCGTCAGTGTGTGTGAGGCCAAGGTGCCGCGGGTTATTTCTGCTTCCTCGTTCTGTCCCGTTGATCTGTGTGTCTGCTTTAGTGCCAGTGCCGCGCTGTGTTTATTACTGCAGCCTTGTAATATAATTTGAAATCCAGGGTCGGGATAACTCCTGCTTTGTTCTTGCTGCCCAGGATTGCATTTGCTATTCTAGGTCTCTTCTAGTTCCATATAAATGTCAGGATTGTTTTCTCTGTGTCTGGGAGGAATGCAGTTGGTATTTTGATTGACATTGCATTAATTCTATGGTGACTTTTGGAAGTATGGCCGTTTTGACAATATTGGTTCTGCTTATCCAGGAACAGGGGATCTCTTTCCAATTTTTGATGTTTTCTTCAATTTCCTTTTTCAGAATACTGTAATTTCTGTTGTTGAGGTCTTTTACTTCCTTGTTTAGGAAAAATACTAATTTAAATACTTAAATTCCTCAGTGTTTAATTTTCTGGAAGATATTGTGAATGGTATTGTCTTCTTAATTTCTTTCTCAGAGGGTTCACTATTAGTGTACAAGAACATTACTGATTTTTGTATTCTGCTACACTACTGAATTTGTTTATTAGTTGTAAGAGTCTTGGTGAAAAGTTTTTGGGTTTGTATGTAAAAAATCATGTCATCTATGAGTAAAGATAGTCTAAATTCTTCCTTTCTTATATACGTCAT
>RJWM01039138.1:0-16210 GCA_004363535.1 Dasyprocta punctata | reverse complement strand
TGACCTGGACTCAACCTCCCAGAGGTTCAAAAACTTGTTTACCCTCTTTGGAGGTCACTGCACTTCTGATTGATAACACCCAAGCTGCCTGCTGGAAAAGCACAAAAGCTCTGCTACAGTATCTGACAGAAACTGGTTACAGGGGAAAAAAAAAAACTCCACAAATTTCTTAGAGCTGTTGGCTTCCATAAAATCTAGATCCTTGAGTTCACAAAAACAATGATGCATACACAGACTGTCAGCCCTTGGGAGCACCAAGTATTCTACCTGAGCAAATTCTTAGATCTGGCCACTAATAGCTCCATCCCCCTTTTGCCTCCTCACTCTAACAGCCCCTGTCCTTCTGATGAAGAAAGCTGATAAGACCTAACTGTCCACGTGCCACATGCTGTATATGCTGTGGTCACCTTGCACAAAACTATTTTGGCCAAAACTCTCCTGCAGGGACGATCTGCACAGCAAACTGCTTCCTGTTGCTATTTGGAAACCTGTCACCAACAACACAAAATAGTCTGGTCCAGAGGCCCAAGGCCCCTCTGGGGATCTGATTGACTGAAACATCAACTCTAACTACCAGACCTGCCCCCACTGTATGTTCTGCAATCTGAAGCTGCAGTGCTGGCTCCTGTACCCCTGCAACCAGCTCAGGCTTCAGTGTCTGTGTCCCTGGCTCTGACCTCATGTAATAGGGTAGACTCTCCCCATTTAAAAATAGATAGATAGATTACACAGAAATAAAACCTAGCCCTACAGAAATAGCTTGTAACTAGTTCCATAAAAGCTTAGCTAAAAGATCAGCCATACCTGCAAACACATATAACCCAGGTACATACTAACTACTTCTACAAGTTTCAGAAATCCAACCTTAGATTCGCTGGAGTATTTACCTGGACCAGACAGCTTACTCTGAAGAGACGACACACTCAAAGCCCTAACTTGATCACTCTGGATGCTGACCAGTCCCTGCATGGCTGAAGCATGATGACGTCATTCACAGGATTCCTCCATACCTATTCCACTTGATTTTTGTGTCTTTTCAGGCTACTTACCATGGTTCTTGCTTCTCTGCTACCTGTGGTTTCTGTCTTAAACTCTATGGACAGTTGCCCCAAGAAAATAGAACAATCAGTTGAACACGTGACCAAGCAGTGATCATCCAAGGCACGATGGAACTCTTGTAGATTAGATTAACTCCTTCACTACCTTACCAGAGTAATGTTACAGAACAGCCAGGCCTAAATCTCTTCCTAAAAGCAATTTAGGAAAAAATTCTATAATCATACAATCTTGGGGAATTTGGTTAGGGCCTGTCCTAGAATCACTGACAACCCTGTTACTGCTTCTACTTGGGCCTTGTCTCAGAAAATCACATGTAATATGACCAGCAAAGATTTGCCAGGGAAACTAAAACAGGGAGGAAATGTAGCAGAAAATGACACCTGTCCCCACCACCCCCAGCCAGTATACTTTAGTTTCTTAGTTGCCCAGGTAATAGTTCCCGTTCCAATTCCGGTTGCATCTGTCTCTTAGAAATGGCTGGTCACTATGATGCACATTGTATAAACCAATCCTCAATTGACAAGCCATTCTACCTCTGTACTTCCTGCTTGCTTATCCTGAATAAGCCCTGCACTACCAGAGACCAGGACCTGATATTTTAGGAATGAGCCCAGTCAGTGCCTGTCAACATAAACAAATTTGCCTCCAACTCCAGGGTGTCATTTCTGTGTTTCTGCTTGCCATTGCAGTGATTGCTATGCCTCTGCTTCTCTGGGGCTCTGACCTGGGCTTCCTCCCCCAGGCCTGGCTGTGCCTGAGGTTGGGTGTGCCACTCGGGGGAGTAAAACCATTTTATTCCCTGGCTGATGCAGCCATCATGATGACCCTATTTGGTAGCAAGGCTTTTCTTGCTGCTCCTTAACCATAAAACTCAGAGCAAATGAAGTCACATAGTTGTAAGTTTTTTCTGCAGTAATAAATACACAGTAAGAAAGCAATCCTTTGTGAGAACACATGGCCTGAGGCTGGTAGGCTCCCTGTTGTAGTAATAAGCATGCAGATCTCAGAGTTAGAGACAAGGTTGTGGGGCTTTAACTTCTTCTAGCTGTGACCTCCTTGCCTATTTTGTGGGGGATAAAGATACTACTTTCCTTGAGGATTCTTATGGGTATCAGCTTTACTGCATGCAGATCGCCTGTCTATTCACCATGTGATTCAGCACATATTTATTGATGGCCTATCATGTGCCAGTGCTGCACTAGTGTTAGTGGTTAATTTAAGCTTTAGAAAAATAAGAGATAAAATCAGGAACAAGACAAGGATGTCCACTCTCTCCACTCGATTCGACATAATTCTGGAAACTTTAGCCAGAGCAATTAGACAAGAGAAAGAAATAAAAGGAATAAAGATAGGAAAGAAAGAAGTTAAACTAGCATTATTTGCAGATGACATGATACTCTACCTAGAAGATCCCAAAAATTCCAAGAGACTTCTCGATTTAATAAGCAGATTTAGCAATATAGCTGGTTACAAAGTCAATACTCAAAAATCAATAGCATTGTTGTGCACGAATAACAATCTCACTGAGAGAGAAATTAGGGAAACAATACCTTTTACAATAGTGTCCAAAAAAATGAAATATTTAGGAATCAATCTAATGAAAGATGTAAAAGACCTCTATACTGAAAAATATAGCACTCTGAAAAGGGAGATTGAAGAGGACATTAGAAGATGGAGAGATATCCCATGCTCTTGGGTAGGAAGAATCAGTATAGCCAAAATGGCCATTCTTCCAAAACTGTTATACAGATTCAATGCAATCTCAATCAAAATACCAATAACATATCTTACAGAATTAGAGAAAACAGTCCTAAAATTCATCTGGAACAAGAACAAACCTAGAATAACACAGGCAATCCTGGGCAACAAAGACAAGACAGGAGGCATCACAATTCCTGACCTGAAGTTATACTATAAAGCTACGGTGATAAAAACAGTGTGGTACTGACAAAAAAAAAAAACAGACCCAAGGATCAATGGAATAGATTAGAAGATCAGAAACAACTGCAGACACACTAAGCTACCTTATCTTTGACAAAGGTGCCAAACACATTCACTGGAAGCAATACAGCCTTTTAAATAAATGGTGTTGGAAAAACTGGCTTTCCATATGCTGAAGATTAAGATTGGACCGTATCTTTTACCATGTACTAAGTTAAAATGTAAATGGATTAAAGATCTCACCATTAAAACTGAAACATTAAATCTGCTGGAAGATAGAGTAGGTAAATCTCTTGAAGACATTGGTGTAGGCAAAGACTTTATGAATAACAGCCAGACTACGCAGGAATTATCACAAAGAATCAGCAAATGGGATCTCATCCTACTGAAAAGCTTTTGCACAGCAAGAGAAAGCACCAACAGTGTGAAGAGACTACCCACAATCTGGGAAAAAATTTTGCCAGCTGTCCCTCAGATAAAGGATTAATATCGAAAACATATAAAGAACTTAAAAAAATCAGTCCTGCAAGATTTAAAGACCCAATCCAAAAATGGGCATCTGAGATGAACACGCACTTCTCAGATGAAGAAGTACAAACAGCAAATAAATACATGAAAAAATGTTCAACAGCACTGGTCATTCAAGAGATGCAAATGAAAGTAACACTGAGATTCCACCTCACCCCAGAAAGAATGGTTAGTATTAAGAAATCAACCAATCACAAATGCTGGAGGGGCTGTGGACAAAAAGGAACGCTTCTCCACTGTTGGTGGAAATGCAGGCTGGTACAACATGGAGGTCAGTGTGGAAATTCCTCAAAAAGCTAGGATTGGAGGTCCCATTTGACCCAGCTATTCCCCTTCTGGGTATCTTCCCAAAAGAATTAAAAACATCCTACCACAGTGATATATGTGCACCTATGTTTATAGCTGCCCAGTTCATAATAGCTAGATCTTGGAAACAACCTAAATGGCCCTCGACTGAGGAATGGACAAAACAAGGTGTGGTATTTCTATATAATGGAATACTACTCAGCTACAAAGAATGATAAGCTAGACATTTTCACTCTTAAATGGATGAGTATTGAAAATATACTCCTCAGTGAACTAAATAAGTCACACATATGTAACCATCACATTGTTGCACTTGTGTGACGAACTGGAAGAAAATCTATGTATATAAAAAATTAGTTAAGACAGTTAAAGAAAAAGAATTTTGAGTGAAAAGTAGTTTTCACAGGGTCATCTTCAGATTTCATTTTTAATGTGAAATGTTTATTTGAAAATAATAGAGCAATTATAACAAAAAAGATAGTCATATAGCTGGTTTCTCTTGATTCATTGAGGCAAAAGCTTTGTGCTAATAATTTTCTGGACAATGTTTCATGTCTGTATCTTTTATCCTAAACAATTGCTGTGAATACAACAATATGCAATGTGCTGATTATTGTTACTCTCCTATGGGCTGGTTGTGAAATGCTTTGCTTTGTTTTCTTACTTTTCTTCTGTTAAAGTAAAAAAAAAAAAAAGAAGTCAAAGGTCATCTGTAAAGGAAGAATTAAAAGCTACTCTTGCCACTAAAAAAAAAAAGAAAAGAAAAGAAAAAAGAAAAAGAAGAGAAAGGCAGTAGCCAGGCAGCTGGCTTTGTCTGTGTGATTTTAGGTCAGTTACCTAAACCACTGATCTTCCATTTTCTTACTCAAAAAATAGACATTATAATAATAACAACCCCATCTTCCTGTGTTATTGTGAGGATTAAACAAGATGCTGCGTGGATAACATTTAGAACAGTCCCTGATGTATACTTGCGGTAAGTGCTTTATAAACTTAGCTATATTTGTTAGTAGAGCAGAATTCCTTCATCACAGATCACAGATGTTGTGATTAGGTTTCCAAAATGTAGTCATTACACACTATCCAGTGACAAAGAAAAGCAGATTTTTTTATATGGCCTTTGGATCACGTGTATCAAGGAGGCATGAAGGAGCCCAGTAAAAATTCAGATACCTTAGGCCAGTGGTGATAAACCTATGGCACACACGCTGTGGTGGGCTGTTTCTGTCATTGAAAGCTCTAAAAGGTTTGTCATCACTGCACTGAAGAGATACTGTGAACCTCAATCTCATGGTGTCTAAAACCCAATATTTGGGAATATTGTTTTCTGTGATTCTGAAGTATACTAAAGTTTATATATCCCTGAGATCGAAGGTAAAAATATCCACCCACTCAGGAATATTCCTTATATAGGCGGAGTAATGCTCCTAATACATATCCATGACCCAAACCTTGAGATTGTGTTAGTTTACACAGAAAGAGAAATTAAGGATTAATCAACAGAGTACTATTAAAGATTATTTGGGCATGCCCAATGCCATTGCAAGAGTTTTAAATGGAGTGAAGGGAAGCAGAAAAACCAGATTTGGAACCAGAGGAGTGGTATCGTGAGAAAGACTCCACCAGCTATCACTGTCTTTAAAGACGGAAGAGGAGCCAGAAATGAAGAAAAAGGACAAATGCTGGAAAAGGAAAGGAAATGGATTCTGTCCCAGAAGGAACGAGTCCTGCCAACTCCTTAATTTTAGCCCAGTGTGACCCAGTCTAGACTTCTGACCTTTGGAATCATAAAATAATAAATTGGTGTTAGTTTAAGGCACTAAGTTTTTGGTGACTTACAGGCAGCAACAGGAAATGTCCTTGTACACCAGGCTGGATTTAGGCCAGCGGATTTGAAGAACTGCTGAGGTCCAGAGCCGGGCTTGGAGAGCAGCATGGCTCATGGGCTGTCCTCGCGGCTGTGCTGACCGCTCTCTCTGTCCTTTGTTCCTGTTCCCTTACCCTGGTGCTCACACAGCTATCGAGCAAGACTCCTGTGCATCGGGGGCTGAGTGTCTATCAATCGCAAACAGACTGGAAGCCTGAGGAATCTTGATCATGTTTTTCACCCTAGAGGGCCCAAAGAACTTGAAATGCTCCAGTTGGTTCTTCCCAGAACCCTGAGGAAAGAACTATGCCAGAAGTCTTCTCGCCGGAGCAAGGAGCTGTTTCCCCACTCCCACATCCTCTTGAGCTGGGAACATGGGAAGTAACTCTCCACTGTCCCTGCCAGGGACGGATGGCCAGGGCAAGGCATATACATGCAATCGTACAGTATGTAGTGTTTCGACTGGCTTCTTTCACTTAGCATAAAACCTTTGAGATCTGGCCATGATAAATTTCTGGTGACAGAAAATCATAAAAATAGTCTCCCAGGCATGCAGTGCTAGGAATCAAACCCAGGGCCTGGCCCAGAGTTACACCTCCACCCTTAAGCCTCCTAACCTTATGTCATGTGCTCCGGCGGGGAGTCATCAAGCATCACCGTCCTTCACAGCCCTCTATAGTTTACCACGCTTTTGCTCCTCTGGATCTGGTCTTTTAACAAACCCAAGAGAGCAAAAAGGCAGCTATTACTGGCACCATTCTGAAGGTAAGGTGGCTGGATTTCAAGGAAATACACTTGTTCTAAGCCAACCAGCCGCCGTGGGGAAGAACCTGGTTCTTCCCATCCTCAAACTTTCTGGTTTTAAAGTTCCAGACTTCTACAGATGGACAATACAAGGGTAGTGATCTCTTCAAAGCTGAACATTTGAGGATCTAATTTTGCCCAAAGTGACAGGTGGGTGAGAAGAGAGAGCCCAGTTTAAATCATGCCTCCACTTGCAAGCTGAATAGCCTCAGTTTTCTCATTTACAAGATGGGTTAAATGATCCCACCTCCTAGTATAGCAAAGAGGAGAGGCGGCAGAAGAGATAATGATGCAAGTGGGGAAAGCATAGCAGGCACTCCACGAACGGCAGCCATTATTCTGAATTCGGCTTACTAGAAGAACTGTGGGACGTGCACGCCACTAACTGCGGTGGGTGTTCTCTGCCTCTCAGTGCTACGCAGATTTCTGAGGCCCAATTTCTCCCCCAAGCAGTAGCTGAAGGAACCAAGGGGTTAACAAGGAGGCGAAAGCTGGCACAGCTGGGGATCATTAGTTCCTCATGAGGGGCCAGCCTAGGAAGGAGGGGGCCTCACAGCTGTGGGGAGGGGTGCGGCCCGCCTGCCAGGGTGGAGGGTGTCTCCGTGGAGGAAACTTGGGCCACAAACTTTGTTTTTCTTATTTCTGAACTGGGTTTTACACTCCAGAGGGGAGGGAGTTCTTAGTCTATCTGAATTTGGTTTGGGAGCCCTGGGCCTGGTGCTTCCTGCAGTTGATGGCTTGCCACTTCTTGTGGGGTGATGTTGCTATTGATGTTGGGCCAAGGTGGTTAGAAGACAGGACTTCCAAATGGGGACTGTGTGGTTTGGCCACACTGAGCTACGGCTCCACAAGTCGAGCTGGGCCGCAGTTACCCACAGGGCCGGGCTCACAGCAGAGTGCTTCTTTCTCCTCAGCCGCCACCCCCTCCCCACGCACGCTGGGCCTGATTATGGTGCTCCCAGTGTAGCCTGTGTTCTGGCCTTAGACTCTGCTGAGACAGGGACTGTGCTGGGACCAGCTGGACCCTGAGGAAGCTCCTGAGAGCCGAGCAGGAAGACCAGGTGACAGAGGCACCCTGGAGAATGAACCGTGTTGTCTGACAACTCTGTCCTCCACAGCACAAAGGAGCTGACAGCCACCAGGCAGAAGAGCCGGAAGGGGAAGTAGCTGCACCTGGAGAAGGCTGAGTGGATCTCACCTCTGGGAGGCTTCCATGCCCCCCAGGCAGTGGTGGGTGCTGTCTGCCCTGTCCCCTCTTGGCTCTGTATTCTCTCTCCGCTGGGGGACACTATCAGTGACACTATCCTGTAACGCCCCTTACGCAGTTGTGGGAGGTGCTCCTGATAGGCTGGTGGCGTGATTGAATAAATGTGAATAAAAAAGCAGAAACCTGAAGGTGTCTCCAAGAAGGAGATGGAGGCTCTGAGACAGGGGTCTGTCCACTGGCATCCTTGCTGTGATGGACGGGTCCTACAAAACAGTAGTACATAAGAGCCCTTTTGAGTTTTTCTTTCTTTTTATTCCAACTATTCCCCAGAAGTGGTGAGTAGAAGCTCACTTGTCTTCACAGATACCATGGACATGAGGAGCCTCACCCCTGTTCCGCTGTCCCCTCTCAGTAGACTCATTGTGCAGATGGGGCAGACGGAGTAAGCTTATTCACTGATCTCATTAGCTTGTTCTCGATCACAGATTCTCTCCTTCCTCTTTGATATCACAGAAAGCAAATTCAGTGCTGGCAGTGACCAATGGGTGGCTGCAAAGAAGCAAAGCATTTGAGCCAGCTGCCTACCATGCACTGGATACAGGAGAAGAGGAGGAGATGTTACAGGGCCTGGTCCCATGGGACTTATGCTCCATACTCCAAGGGGGTGAGGTGTCAGTCATGACAGTGTGGTGTGAGAAGCTCTAGGATGGTACAGTGACCAATGAGTTACCCAAATGGCACAGTTAATGGTCCTTTCCATCCCAGTCATACACACTCTCCTTCTCCTCCCGTCTTGATCTGTGTGGTTGTTTCCTTGTCTACTCAGCAGGCTGACTTCTCTCCCTCCAGGTGGAGAGGTAGACAGGCAGAGGCTCAGGAGCCTATCTAACCCCTGAACCAAGCACACATTCAGTAAACGTGTAGAAACGTTTATTTCCACATAGCCATTTGTTGAGTTTTCCCTCATGGTCATTGTCTAAGAGGATTGCTTATGCATGAAATTGTGATGTGTTCTCGGTTATCTTTCCAGTTATCTCAGTTTCACCCAGATCATAACATTCTTAGCCACACAAAGCCTAGAGCTACATTCAACAGACCTGGCCATCCTGGATATCAGCTCATTCCAGGACCAGGGACAAAAATGCAAAGTAGAGAGAGAGGGGATGGGGTGCCCCATCTCCCCACCCAGCTTGCCTCTTCCTCTCCCGGAAACCTGCGTCTCTCCCCTGGTTCTCTACTCCTTGACCATTGGGTGCAGCCGCCTTGTAACTCCCTTCCTCTCCTGCCCACTGAGCAGGCAAGGGGAGCTAGTTCTTCTCACAGGATGGGCCAGAGAGAGGAATCCTGGGCCCTTGCTATTTTCAGAGTGAAAATTGAAGCCCGTGGTTTGTTTCCTTGGCACTTAATTAGACTCCAGTGCCTCACAGGGCTGCCTCCTTCCCGCCCACAAGGAAAGGCCTGACCACCGAGTTTGGAAGCTGATGCCATATTCCAGGCAGGAGGGCTGGAGCCCGGAGTATTTTTACATCTGGGAGGTTGTGGAGAACAAAACTGCCTGGCCCTGGGCCAGTTAGACAAAGTCAGTTGGAAGGGGGAGGGAGCAGGAAGGCTGTTATATCATCCTTGCTTCTTTGAACGGCATCATAAATCTGCTAGACAGGAAATGGGGGCTGGGCTGGGAGGAAGGGGTCTAGAGGAGGCTGTACAGTGAGGCTGGAGTTGAGGCTGGAATCCTAATCCCCTCTGAGCCTGGCTCAAGTGAGGTGCTGCCCTGATGGCAGAGCAGGGCCTCACAGGGGACTCGGGGGTGCACCAGGTGGGCATTCAATGCTGTCTGGGGCAGGTTGGTACTGGCTGACTCCAGGTACCACTGAGTCAGTCCTGGCTGGCTGCAAGTCCTCCCACTAAAACGAATGCCATAGATATGGGTTTTAGGGCTGGAAGGGACTTTAGAGATCCTTTAATGCGGGTTGTAGGGATAACAGAAGGAAATTAAATTGCTCAAACCCACACAGCAAATGAGAACAGGAAGTTGGGGTGCAATCTTTTGGCTCGTCAGATAGCCATGTGCAAAATCTGCCCTTCTCGTTGCTGTTTCTTGGCTTTCCTGGGTGCACAGCCTTTCTGTTCCAGAGTGAAGGTAAGGCATGAAATGCAAATTTCATGCCTTACCTTCAGGTAATGTAACAATTCATTTCACTTTAACAGCTGAATAACTGATTTTTATTACTTACTGAGATTTTGATGAGTGAGAGACCCCTGTGCTCTACACAAGAGCACTTCTGACCATGAGTCAGGGGACACCTCCTTCCTAAGCAACTGGTGCCAGTTCAGCCCCAGGGCTCCTGGAAGCCTCGACCTGTGATATCCTTGAAATAGAGCCAGCTGCTTCCAGGGAGCCGGGAAAAGAGGGCGTGGCTAATAACCTTCTATATTCAGACACTTTGCAATATTTCTCCAAAAAACTTTAGATATCAACCTTAAGAAAACCATTACTATTGGATTAAACTTATACTCACTCATGTGACCATAAAGCCAAGGAACCTCTCATGCTTCTTACCCCTTACTTTCCCTCTCATTTCACTCCTGTGGGAGTTCCAGTGTGGGAACCAATGAGGAAAACCACAGAAGATCACCCCACACAACCCTGGGCCCAGGGGTAAGTTAAATGATAGCTATGGCCAGCATCTATGTCTGTTCTCATTCTTTTGCCAAGGATTTCACCAGCATTATCTCATGTCCTCTTGGTCACTATCATCATCTTTCCTATTTCACAATAAGGAGACTGAGGCTAAGAAAAATTGAATGATTTGCCCAAAGTCATACAGATTTGAACCTAGGTAGACTTAGTCTAGAGCCCATGCTTCGAGCACCCCATACTGCTTCCACTGGAAGAAAATGAAGTCCTGTGGAGCACATAGGGAGTTAAACAGAATTTTGCCCAATAGCAAAAATCAGGCACATATTGTTTATTATCTAGGTTAGAGGAGTCCATAGAGTGAAGAGTGTCTGAGTGCTGATGTTGGAGTGACGCTGCCATGTTCTGTGATCCTTGCCTGCTGTTTGGCAGACATTTCTGCTTCTCTGGGAAAATAGCCAAAACTGCCCCTTCACTTCTCTTTGGCAGGATCATGATGGATCATTAATAGCGTATCAACCTTATTCCATTTTTGTCTCATATCCGTCATCCAACTCATGTCTATGGCCCAAACCTACAATCATGTGATGTCTGCTGAAGTGCAAATAAAGCTGATTCTTGTTACCCAGGAACAGTTGACATAAGCTCTTGAATGTTACTCCTCCGCCCCACTTCTCCTCCTTCTCTCACTTCTCTCTACTTGCTTTAGAAAGTCATCACCTCCACTAGGAAGCACACACAGAGAGAAAAGGGTTCTCACTGTTTGTTTCTGTTCTCAAATAAATTTTGTTAGTAGTTCCAACTGGAAAAAAACACCAGTGGAAGAGTACTTGAAGCTTGGAGATCACCTTTATGCATATGTACTTATTTTGGTCTGAGAGTCAAGATTATGTCTGAATGCTTTTTTAGGCCTTGACTTTGTTGAATTATACGTAATCTTACACCTATGACCTATCCTTGGCCAAAATCTGTAACTAATAGACATGGATTATACTATATTCTTTTTGCGTCCTGTTCTATGAATTGATGCATGTAAACTGTCAGAACATCACCTAACTGAGAAAATAGTCAACAGTTGTAAACTATTATTAATATTTTAAGATATTACTTGAAAAATACCATCCAAGATAACAATTATTCTTGTTGTCCTGACATTGTTCATTATAGTGGCTGGGACTGAGTTTTAAAAAGGCAAAGCAAAAGTTACTAGAGGGAACCAGGGGTGGTGGCACATGGTTGTAATCCCAATGCTCTCAGAGGCTAAGGCAAGAGGATCCCAAGTTTGAGCCCAGATTGGGCAACTTAGTGACTTAGCAAGACCTTGTCTCAAAATAAAAAATGGAAAAAAGGCTGGGGGTGTAGTTCCAGCATGAAGGCCCTGAGTTCATCCCCCAGTACCACAAAAATTTAAATAAATAAATAAATATTTACTAATAGGCAGGAATTAAAAATTTAAAATAGAATGTACCAGTTAACTCCTTAAGAGGAGACTTCTTCTACACATGATGGAAAATGTTGAATCAGACCAATCTTATTTCTAAGAACAGCTAGAAAATCTAGATTTCTTAAAGGTGGGAAACACACCACTACAGGGCTTTTAAGATAAGGGTCTAAGATGCTAAAGAAAAAGAAAGGAAAACACAGAAAAGCGAGCAGTTCGACAACTGCAATTATTTCCCTCATGAAGTATTTGCTGATTCCAAAGCAGTACTGAGACGCCAAGTACTTGGAAGGGATTCCTACAGAACTATGGGGTAAAAATTATGATTTGGTCTTTCCAGTGTTGCAGAAGTCCTGAAACACAGTTTTTAGTCTTCAACTGATAACTTTAAAGGAATGGTTTTAAAGATAGTGAACTTACCAGTATACTGGTACTTACAGAAATGGAAACTCAGATCTAAATTATTTCATCTCAAATTAGATGAAGATAATGTACTAGCTAACTGCCTGCCACGAGAAAAAGTAAATCCACTCTGGACACAGATACCATCTAAAACCTCAAATTATCACTATAGTTTTTCACACTCAGTCTCTGGCATTACATTTTAAAAGATTACCAGGCATGCTACAAGATAGGATCAAATGACTGAAAACTAAGAACAAAGCAATTGTAATTTAAAGATATAGTTATATGTTGCTTAATGGTAGAGATACTTTCTGAGAAATGTATCATTAGGTGATTTCATCCTTGTGTGAGTATATCATAAACTGTATTTATACAAACCTAGACAATATATAGCCTATTACACATTTAAACTGTGTGACATAAGCTTTTGTTTCTAGTCTGCAAATTATGCAGCATGACACTATACCGAATATAGGTAATTATAACACAAATGTTAAGTGTTTATCTACACATAGAAAATTTATAGTAACAATACTAAGGGTTAGAAATTTTTCAATTCCAATATAATCTTATAAGGGAATTATATATGTAGCCTTTTGTTGAATGAAATGTCATTTTGTAGCAAATGACTGTGTGTATATGTAGAGTCTATTGTAAGAGAATCAAATGAAAATCTAGGACTAAAATCAACTTGGTTGAAAAGCTTAAAAGCAGATTAGACACAACTGAAGAGGAGATTCATGAAGTTGACCATAGGTGAGAAGAAAATAGACTTTACTACAATCAAGCAACATAAAAAGTTCAGGGAATACCGAAAAGAACCTGAGGGAAATATGAAACCCAGTGTAAACTTTTATGTAGAATCTTAGAAGAAAATAAGAGTAACAGTGCTTTAAAAAATTTGAAGAGAAAATAGTTAAGAATTTAAAAACTGGCAAAAAAAAAACTACAGATTTACAGTATTATAAACCCCAAGCAAGTGATTACCAAAAAAGAGGTACATAAAACAATTTAAAAAAAACCCAAAAATTATAAAAACAGTTAGTATAAAAATACATCTTCAGAGATACAATATTCAGTTAATTTTTCAACAAAGACAATGAAAGTCAAAGAAAAATGAAATAATATTTTAAAAATAATATTTAAAAAATGAAAGACAAGAATTAGGGAAATAGATCTTTTGCAAAAGGGAAGGGGACTAAGAGATGGAAAGGGGGAAAGAGAGGAGGGGAAGGGGATGGAGAAAGAATGTGTTACGTGCACGTACCAACTCCCCATGAGGGATGTACTAACTATCATTATGTGTTGCAAATATAAAGCAATACAAAAGAATCACCTTGTTAAAAATAAATGAGAAAAGGCCAAAACTGATAACCACTAACTTAAAAATCCATACCCACAGAAAAGTATCATTCCAAAATGAAAGCAAAATAAAGACATGTTCAATTAGAAAAAACTCAAGGCAATTCATAACCAACTGACAGACAATAAAGGAAAACTTAACAGCATTTTTCAGGTAGAAGGGAGAGAATTTCAGATAAAAGAAAGGACATGAAGAAAGGGATGAAAACTGTTGTAAAGTTAAACATATGGAGAAATCTAAAGTCATACTGACTGTATAAAATAATGGCACCTAAAATAATTAGAATATGTAAAGAACTTAAATATATATATAATACATGAAAGAAAGAAAATGGAGTTAAAGGGTTCCAATATCCTTAACATTGTCCTGGAATTTGGAAAGTACTAAGTTATATTGGATTTTGTAAGTCGAGGATGTATATTGTAATCTTTATGTCTACAAACATATACTTAATGCTACAGAAAGAGGAGTCTTGCCTCATGTTAGAAGATGATCTTGCTGGGCATAATGGTGCATGCCTGTAATCCCAGCACTTGGGAGGCTAAAGCAGGAGGATCCCCATGAGTTCAAGGCCAGCCTGAACTACATAGAGAGACTCTATCTCAAAAAAAACAAAACAAGGGCTGAGGGTTTAGCTCAGTGGCACAAGTGCCACCCTGGTAAGTGTGAGGTCGTGAGTTTGATCCCTGGTACCCAAAAAAAAAAAAAAAAGGCAAAAAGATGATCTTGATTTGGGTACTCCCTCTTAGAAAATTTATTTCTTCCACTAGCCTAATTTTCAATTAACTTAAAAAAGCATTTTACAACAAGAAGAAAAAATGTATAGCCTTTAGTATCACAATGATGACAAATACTAACAATCACATATGTTTAAATGTTTTGGATTTATTTGTGACTATAGATCTATAACTGGCTATGAAGAAGAAGGATGCTTGATGTCTGGCTCCAAACACTGAAGTTGTCTTCCCTGAAGACAACCATATACCCATGGACACTCGTGGGTGGGCTTTGGGTCTGACTCACTGTAGCTATCCTTATTAAGAGTAAGCAGGCCTACAGTCTGGTTTAGAAGCACAGGCTTTTTTGCTACCAGGAGGAAGGCTTAGCTTGTGTAAGCACCGGCTTCACTACTATTAGATTAATCATATTGTTAAAGATCACACGTGTTTGCGTGTGGGAGCAATCGAGGTCATAAAGCTGTAACGATTTTGGAGCTGGGGACCTGGCTGACACCGGCTGTCGTCCTGGACCTGCCCCTAATCAGCTGGGAGGTGCTGGGCACTGGACACTTCACTCAGTTCTGAGTGCTGTCCCTGGATGGTGATACGAACAAGATCACCTCCACAGAGTTGCTTTGGGAGTTAAATCTGAAGTGGCGTAGATGCACTCGGCACTGTGCAGATGTAAGGTACTGCAATTTGTTTTGTCCTTAAAATGAAATGGGTACCACGCTTTATTATCAGTAAGACTTGTCTCATACAATAAGATGTCCTGTGACAGAAGGATTTTGTGGCCAAAAAGTTTAGGAATCTCTGAATGCCTTATTAGCTTTGGAGAATGCCAGTGTCCACCAGGCTTTCGCTTTTTCCCTCCTTAAACAAAAACCCTCATGAGCCTTTGAAGCACCTGAGAAGTCCCACAGGGCGGAAATCGGTTTATGTCTTCTCCAGCGTTTCCTGAATGAGTGTCACTGACGAAGGCTCTGTGTAACACCCGCCAAATCTCCACACTTGGTCACACTTCACACTCCCCACGTGGCCTCCTCCTGAGCACTTCGGTCACCGTCACGACACGCGTGCTGCTACGCCCCCTTGGGCCCTCTCCCCTGAGACTCAATGTGAGCATCCAGTTGCTTCTATGTAGACGTCGCAGGAGAACCCAGCTCCGTCTGTCTACAGTTGAAGTCAGCACCCTCCACTGTCTCCCAGGTTCCTTACATTGATGAGGGGCCCACTAACCACTCGACCCCGTGAACCCCAACACTGACTCCTCTGTCCTCCTCATCCTCCATCTGCTTCACTCTATTTATTTCCCACTCAGTTTTTATCCTAAATATGTCTCAAACCTATTCTATTACTATTCCCCATCGCCCCAGCCCGGCCCAGGGCGCCATGAGCACTCACCTGGACCATTATAAGAGCTTCCTAGCTACTCTCTCTGCTCGCTTTCCTGTCCCCACGGTGTCTTCCGTGAAGGAGTAGGATAAGTTGTCAGAAGCCCAAGCCAATTCCTGCCTTGAACCTCTGAACGATGTCTCATTGCTTTTAATGTTTTCTGTGCCTTAGTCTCCAGGTTTCTTCTGTTTCTTCAGATGCTCCAATCACAGGATCTCTGCTGATGTCCAGTGCCTAGAACGCTGTCTCTATTTCACTCCTTTTGCCTAATTAATGTCTGTTCATCTTTTAGATCTCTATATACCACTTCCTCAGGGAAAGTGACCCCTTCAGCTTAGTCAGGACCCTTGTGGCACAGGTGCTCAGCAGGGGCCTCTTCTTCATGCCTCTTCTGCCTCTCCCACTAGACTATCACTTCCTTCGTGAGGGCAGGACCTTGCTTTTTTACTCAATATTATCTACCTGAAAGCTCCACAAATTTTTGTTGCTGTTGTAGGGTAAAAGAATAATAATAATAATAATAATAATAATAATAAT
>RJWM01039137.1:0-16251 GCA_004363535.1 Dasyprocta punctata | reverse complement strand
GTGTGAGATAATATTTTTAAAATATTTAACATAGCACTTGGCATATAGACAGCAAGGAATGCATTATCGCATTTTTGGTGCTTTCTCTGTGCCTCTGAGTAAATGCATTCTTTCTTCCATGATGGCCTGGTTACCTAAACATTAAAATATATCAGCAGTGTGATTTCTGGCTTGCTTGTTTTGCAAAATCAAGACATAGTAAACTGGTTCATTAAAAATTAAGGGCCTTGGAAAAGGCATTCAAACATTACCTAGCCATGAGGACTATACTCTTGTATTTGAAAAAGAGTGGGAAGAAATCATGGCTTTGTTTTAATAATAGTCCCTTTCACAAGTTAGGCAAAAGTTGTTCTCTGAAAGCAGTATATCTGAACTTTGGAACCCTGACCACAGAGTTTCTCTGTGGAAAGTGGAAAAGATCATACTGCCTCCGCTCCAGAGGTACACTGCCTCCCTGCAGTGAAATTCTTTGTTTTATATCAGATCATGCTGGCTGGGAAGATAATCCTTGTGATTGCTCCTCTATTTATTTGCCCTGCAATTTGCTGTCAGGACACTGCAGTTCTGTGAAGTGAATCATTATTTTGTCACATCCCAAATATCAGCAGCACCTAGCTCATTTCACTTAAAGTAAAAAGAATGAAATAAAAAGGGATGAAGTCCAAACTTCAAACTGAGCATTAAGTGCCCCAATAATTCCTGCAGCAGGTAAGATGTTTTCACATAGGGAAACAGAGCCATGGCCTGCAATGCAGCATTGGCCAGCTTCTTGACTTCCTTCTGGTAGTTTTAAAGGAATTGCTACTCTTGTGTGCATTTAAGTATGAATGACAAAGAAGAGGAGTGCAGATGTACCCATAACACATTCCCCATGACTGGTTCTTTAGGAAGTTGAACACTAAACTTACCACCAGAACCCTAATCATGGAGAATGCTGATTGCATTAAACTGGATCTCCCTGTACTAAAACCCATGATAACAATGTGGTGTAGGCTATAACCTTCAAACCCTTACCATTTATTAAACACTTTTACCTGATCCTCACATCAATCCTGTAGGGTAGACTGAGTAGAATTGTGCCCTTTATATCAGATGAAAATACACAATGACACAAAGAAATGAAGCAATATATCCAAGTTCACAAAACTGTCTTGCAATTTAAAACCAGATCCCAGCCATTGTTTACTTCCTATTATCTTGTTCTGAAGTTCTGGATCATTGGTTTTTATTTTTTTCTCTTTAAAATTAAAAACAAACAAATGTACGCCCATTTCAAAGCTGGAGTTTTTCTCATTAACAATTTTATGTCTGTTTTTGCAAAAGCCTCTACAAAAAAGCAGACTTCCCTCAACAGACTTCTGCCAAATCCTGATGTCATCATGAAATCACTGTAGGTACTCTCCTTTCAGCTTCTGTTTCTCAAATCCAGGACCTTCAGGCCACCACACAGATTTGAGCATACTGCCTTACCCCATCCAACATCTCTCCTTTCTGTTCTTTCCTGGAGTGATCAATGAATCCTTGTTCGATTCTGTACTTCTTGATGAATGACAGGCTAGATCAATGACAGATAGTGGTTTACTAACTTTCAGATGTGCATGCTTTAATCTAGTGTGCTGAGGTTGGAGGCACCAGGGTAGAGCACGGGGTCTGTCTGAGTACAGGCTGGTCATTCTGGCCCATGTAATAAGCCAGTGACCCTCAGTGCACATGCTTCCTTTCCATTGTTCCTCCCTCTTTTGCTCTCCCTTGCCTCACCAGCTACTCTTAGAGCATTGACGAATGGTTCACAGTTGCCTGGAAACTGATCAGAGAGTATTAGTTCTGGTTCAGTCACTTGATAGCCTTATAAATACAAGATATTTCTCCCTGTGCTTTAGTTTCTTTACTGGGAAAATTAGAAAATTTAACTAAAGCAGTCATTTGATGAGCTTTTTTTTATCAATAGTAAACTCTTATTTCAAATAAAATTTAATGTAGGTCTTCAATACATGAAACAGATAAACACGATGCTCAGCTGATGAGGATGGGAGACAGGAACTCAGATAACCTTTTTGACACTTGCACAGCCCTTTGAAGGTTCGTAATAGGTCCTGTGAGTCTCAGAAATACAGGGGATGAGTTTGCATATAAAATAGAAATCTCAAAACACCTTACTCTTTATAGAATTTCTGTGTTGATAAGTGTTCCTCTTCCTCACTTAGTCTACATCTTTGGCATGATGTTGCATCACCCTGGGTATATCTCTTTATTCTGTCTCTGTCTGTCTCTCTCTGTCTGTTCATGTCTGTCTGTGTCTGTCTGTCTCTCTTTCTCCTGCTTTCCTTTTTTTTTTTTAAAGAGTAATGTGCTCGGTGGGACAAGGTGGCTATAAAGGAAAAAGTAGTAGATATGAATGAAAGTGATTTTTGCCCATATTTTTGTGCATCTGTTTATAGAGATTGTTTTTGATGGTGTGATCAGAGACTAATGCTGTTGCAGGACTCTGCTTATGTTCCATAGGTCTGTAGGATACAAAATTCATGGATCAGTTACTATAAAACAAGATAAGAATGACAAGGAATTTATGTGTATTGCAAGAAAGGTGCTGAGACACCCCCACAGTGAAATATATAAGGGTAAGAGAGAAGGAGAGATAGAGGGAGAGGGAGAGATTCCTTCTAAATCAGAGGAAGCAAATTTTGTCTAAATGAGAAACAACTGGAAGGCATGGATTCCATGCCTATGATAATTTCTGAATAATGAATTATAGTTTAAGTGAGATGAATAGATCCATGGATGGGCAATTTAGCAATTTAGTGAGATCCTGCCTAAAAAAAATTGGGAGGGAGTCTGGAGCTGTAGCTTGATGTGAAGACCCTGGGTTCATTTCCAACTATTTAAAAAAATAATAAAGAGGTGAGTATAAATAAAACTGCTTCTGTATCTGAAAATCTTCCCAGCCCATCTTTAAGGTCTCTTCTTGTTCTCCATCAGATTCTTATATGGACTTTCTTCCCCAGTTACTTGGATTGGTCAACTCTATTGATCACCCTATCAAGTAGTAGCTAATCTCACACATCTCTTTAATTTCATTAAGGTCTGAGAAAGTTCCCTCATTATGGACCCATACCTGTAAATGGAATTTCACAGCATGACGGTCGGATAGCATTTTAATTAACTCAGCTAAGTCTTCCTACTATGGCCAGGAGCGGAGCTCTGCAGGTTTATACAGTTTCCTTAATTACAATGATCAGACCTGATAAAAATTCTGTTATAGTAACAAAAGTTAGTAGCCCATATGCTTAATTACTCAGAGTCACTGCTTACTGAACTTCAGGTTCATTCAGAGCAATTCTAGATGCAATGCTTCCCCTCATGTACAGAATAAGGTGCTTGCTATTTCCAGACAAGGGTGAACTTCAACTCACGAGAATTGAATGGTATCAACTTCAAAAGAAACAGTAGTTCTGCGCTGGTCCCACAAGGCATACTTATCATCAGGAAATTTGGGAATCACATGATTAAAGAGAGAAAATGCAACAATTTAAACGGTTTTTACTTGCGTCTTCTTGGGAGCTCTCCTCTAGAAATGGCGGCTATTTCTCACCTCTAGCACCATTTGCACTTTGGGTCAGATAATTTTTTGTTTTGGGAAGATGCTGTGTGCTTCATGTAGGATGATGTAGAGTATCCTCTTTGTATGCTAGTAGCACTCTCCCTCCACTTGTGGTGAGGAAAAATGCCTTCAGACAATGTCAAATGACTGCAAAGGGACAAAATTGCTCCTGGCTAATATCGAGTAATGGAAGAATTAAGTTGTGTGATTTTGTGTAGACTGTTTAGGTTTAAACCCAGTCTTCTTCATGGGAATAATGACCTTGGGCACATTATATGAACTCTCATCTTACACAAATGTAGAATCGAACTTCATTTGAAAGTCAAATGAGCCTGATGCTTAAGAAGCACTCAATAAATGTGAGTTATTATTCATTTTAGTATTATTCTCTAGAAGGGCTACATTTTATAGAGTTACTTACACAAAGGCAAGAATAACTAGGCATACAAAACAGGGCCCAGCAGTTGTCATCTGAATCCGTGACTGTTTAATGCCTGACTAGTGTGGTGAAGGACTGCTCCATCTTATGGTCTATCTAAAGATAGGATGAATGCTATGCTGTGTGGTCTGTTAGTCTGGCTAGGAGCAGTCTTCTGCTTTCAACAAAGGAGCAGTGTTCTCCTTTCAACAATGGTATCACCTACTGCACATGACCATTTGTTAAAGAACAAAAAATCTTGTACAAAAGTGGAAAACAAACAAACAAATAAAATAAATTTCTCCTCTAAGCGCCTGTTTTCATTCCTTTGCATTCTTTGCTTTCCCTTCCTTCTTTTGTCTCTCCCTTCCTTTCCTCCTTCCCACTAGGTCAACTCTGCTTTCTCTGTTTTCATATTTGGGATAATTTGATTAGGATATTATATATATATGTAGATTTATAAATTTGTTTACCATTAGATTATTTGTGATTGTTTCTATGAATAGTTCTGCATTAGCTATAAACCTGAGGAGGGGGACTGGTATTTTTGAGTGTTCAGTAGTACACTGAATGAGGTAGGAAGGGTCTCACTGAGATATTAGCTCAAAATGATTGCACATAGGTAGTGAGAAGAGATGGGAATTCTCAGGCAGCTAAAGACGTGTGTCATATGACTGCCAGTGCCCCTGTGAGGGTGCAGATCTCCTCATGTTCTATGGAATGGGCAGCTGCAGGTGGAGTTAGAAATGGCTAGTGTCTTAGTGCTTTGCCTTAATAGGAATCTCAAGAGCTCTTATTTACCCCAAAATTTAAAATTTATAGCTAAACATATTTAATACACTTTTCATGTCTTTATTTGTACAAAAATTTATGTCCCAAGGAGGAAAAGTGACTTTCTCATGGTCAAAAAGCTGGAGAGGAGATGAAGAGTCTCTCACTAAGCAACTTTCATATAGATGCCTTGTATACAAACCACAAAAGCACAGTGCTACTTTACATGAAGCCAACTAGGGGGTGGGTAATTACCTTGATCCTCTTCATCTTCTTTTACTTTCTCCTGTCTTCAGTTGCAGTCCTGGGACCCCTATCTGGCCTCAGCTGGGAAATGACTATTTTGGGCATGGTGATACAGTCATCCAAAGACTTCTGAATCTTTCTTCTTTCTTTTCTTATATAGGTACTAATGGCAGGACTAATGTGTATACTAGATTTTCTGCCCTTAGGCCACACAAGGAAAATATTAAAATAGGTTTTGGCTTTTAATTAGCTTATTAAGTGCAATTAAAGCAGTATGACATTAACTAGTAGGTTAATGGCCCATTAAGTGAATATTGTATTGATTAAGTAATTTTGAATTGATTATATACTAAGTACTTTAAGTCCACATAGTATCATCTTTTACATTACTGTGCTTGTCCAAACATCCTTCTACAGAAAATACATAAAATCCAATTATATATTATGTGAAATTTAAAATGTGACTAAATATCTGAGTGAGTTAATGGAAAGAAGATCATGTGTGGTATCACTTTAATTTTTATGAAACTACTTAAGCATGATCATTCGACAGGTTAATTAAAAGGGGTCCATTCTTTCAATCTTTCCCCTTTTCCTCCTCTTATCACACCAAAGTGATATCTTTCCATTGTGTGTCACATCCACATTTTAAGAATTTTTAGATAAATTATATAATTTCATTTAATGCAATTTACCAGCAGGCAAAACGTATTCATATTCCTTCAAGAATTAAGACAAATTGATGTTTATAGATGTTAAGGGAGTTGGTGACATAAATAATAATCAGTTAAAGAGACAGGACTAGACCTGTGGTGTCAGTGTACAGTCTTTTCTCTTCCTCCTATTTTATCACAGGCAAGAGTTAACTGGAAACCAAGAGAACTCAACTCCTTCACAAGTGAGGGAGAAACTGTCTTAGGGACCACCTTCCAAAAGAACTTCTCTCTCTTTATACATTGCATCCCTGAAAAGAGTGCACGAAAGTTGTGTCTACCAGACACGAGTATCTAAAACCAATGTTTGAATTCTGGAAAATCTATGCCACTGGATATAATTTTGCACTCTCCAAAAATGTTGGAAATTTTCCATTCCAGCAAGTACAAAGAGCTGTGTGCCCTCTTAAGTGTAAATTAATCAGCACAGTTTTTGAGAAACTGTTGTGCTCAGAATGGCATTTAAAAAGGAGTCAGACTCCTCCTCCTCGCCCCTGGACCTGGGCCAGTCACTGGATCACCAGCTGCCTCTCCTTCTTGGCCCAAATCAGCTGCTCCTCCTCCCTATCTCCTGGAGCTAGGACAGCGGTGGGATCATAGGTCACCCTTCCCCCTCCACAAAGGAGACCACTGCAGCCTACAGGCAATCAGCGACCCCTTCCAGCACCTGCAGTACCTTGCTGGGCTGATGGGATCCTCAGCAACACCTTACCCACACAGAGGACCTCAGCAGGCTTGCAACGGTGTGGTGAGTTGCCCCCTTAAATAGAGGACCTTAGTGGGTAAACAGGAGGAGTAGTAAACTCTCCCCCAGCTATAGGACCTTGGTGAACCCGGCAAGAGTGTGGGTGAGCCCTTTCTCTATACAGAGAACACCAGGTAGGTTGAGGAGAGTGTTGACAATGCCTCTCCCAACCCAGAAGAAAGCAAAAAGACTTACGAGACATCCAGTGACACAGTAGGATCCCAGATGAGGTAAACACTATAGCCAGGTAGATCTGGCAGCCTGGAACACCCTGAATCAGCCATAGTAACAGTAGGAACTAAGGGCTGACTTACATCAATACCGCTAGGTTAGTCAGCCTAGGAAGAGTATACGACTCATTCAACAGGCCTTGCAGTAGGAATTCATGTGACTGACTCTCCCATTCATTGTGGTACCCAACAATTGGACAAACATCAACCACACAGTAGGATGCTAAGACACACAGAGTTGAGACTAGTGGGATTGAAAGACCAAATATTAACCCAAGAGGTGAAAACGACAAGATGGAAAAGCAAAATGCAATCTCATACTTCCAGTTCATCAGGAGCAAGTACAGGAGACATTGACATAGAGGACATTAAAAGTCATACACCTGAAATTTCTGAAAAGATAGCAAGTGAAATAAAAAAAATAAAACAAATCCATGAGGCTATAGAGGAAATCAGATTAGAACTAATGTCTCACATAAAGAAAGAAATGACAATCTTAATAAAGGAGTTGCTCAGCATAGCTAGAGAAGACATAGATAAAAATGTGCAGGAGCATGGGAAAATTATGGAAACCTTGAATGAACAATATAGAAAAGAAGTAGAATGTATGAAATAAATTGAAATAGATATTCAAGAAATAAAAAATTCTATTGAAATCTGGCAAAACCATTTGAATGAAGCTGAGGATAGAATTTTGGATCTTGAGAACAGGAATGCAGCTAGCGATCAGGAAAGGAAAGAACTTTTAAAAATAACAAGGCAGCATGAAATAACAATTCAACAGCTTCAAGATGATACAAAGAGAAACAATGTAAGACTAATAGGCATCAATGAAGATGCAGGGCTCAATGCAAAGGACATAGAAAAACTATTCACAGAAGTAATAGCAGAAAATTTCCCAAACATGTGAAAAGAATCTGACACACAGATAAGTGAGGCATATAGAACACCAAACAGTCATAACCAGAATAATGCTACACCCAGACATATAATAATTAAGATTCTAGAAATTCAGCATAAAAACAAAATACTAAAAGCTGTTAGAGAAAAGACACAGCTCACCTATCAAAGAAAGCTGATTAGAATCACAGCAGATTTCTCAGCACAAACACTCAGGTCAAGTGGAGTGAGGTGTTTCAAGCCCTGAAAGAAAACAACTTTCAACCCAGATTGATATACTCTGCAAAACTTTCTTTGAAATTTAATGAAAAATAAGATACTCCCATGACAAAGAGCAACTGAAGAAATTCATGTCCACCAAACCAAACCTAGAAAGAGTACTGAAAGACATACTAGGGAGAGACAAAAATGGTTATAATTCCCAGAAGAACAACAGAAAGAAACCACCAGACGGGGCAAACAATTAAACAATGGTGAAAAGCAGAAAACCAACAAAAGGAAAATAACATGACAAAGTTGAGCCAATACATATCAGTTATATCCATCAATGTAAGTGGCCTCAATTTATCTATTAAAAGAAATAGGTTGACAGAATTCATCAAGAAACAGGATCCAACAATATGCTGTGTACAAGAAACATATATGAATCAGAAGGAAACTCACAGACTAAAAATCAAAGGATGGAAAATAATACTCCATGTAACAGGAACCCAGAAAAATCAGGGGTAGCTATTCTGTTTGCAGACAGTGTAAACCTCAAACCAGAAATGATCAAAAGAGATAAAGAAGGTCACTACATACTTGTCACTGGAAAAATTCAAGAAACAGCTTACAATCATAAATATATATGCACGAAATACAGGAGCACCCAACTAGATAAGAAAAACACTAACAAACATGAAAAGCCAAACATGCAATAACAATCATAACAGGGGACCTTAATACCCCGTTGTCACAAAGAGGTCAACTAGACAAAAAATCAGCAAAGAAATAACAGAACTGAGTCAAACTTGTGAACAAATGGACTTAGTAGATGTTTATGGAGTATTCTACACAACAACAAAACAGTACACATTTTCCTCAGCAGCACATGGGACACTCTAAAATAGACCATATATTAGCCAATAGAACATGCTTAAGTAAATGCAAAGGGATTGAAATTATCCAGTGCATATTATCTAATTATAGTGCACTGAAATTGGAATTTAATGGCAAAAGAAACTGCAAAGCCTACATAAACACATGGAAATTAAATGACAACCTCTTGAACAACCAATGTGTTACAGATGAAATTAAATAAGAAATTAAACAATAGCTAAAATTCAATGAAAATGCAGATACAACATACTAAAACTTGTGGGACACAATGTAAGTGGTCCTAAGAGAGAAATATATAGCAATAAATTGTCACATCAGGAAAACAGAATGAGCACAAATTAACAACCCAATGCTACACCTCAAGCTTCTAGAAAAAGAAAAGCAAGTCAAACCCAAAGCTCATAGAAAAGAGGAAATTAAAAAGACCAGAGCAGAAATTAATACAATTGAGACTGAAAAGGCAATACAAAGAATTAATGAATCAAAGAGCTGGTTCTTTGAGAGAATAAACAAAACTGATAAACCTCTAGCTAACCTTATCAAGAAAAAGAAAGAAAAAATTCAAATTCATGCAATAAGGAATGAAAAGGGAGAAATTACTACAGATCCCATGGAAATTCAAAAGATCATGAATACCTACTTTGAAAATCTTTACTCACATAGGGTGGGAAGCACAGAGGAAATGGAAAAATTCCTAGAAACATATGAATTACCAAAGCTAATCAAGAAGATATAACAATTTTGAATAACCCAGTATCAGCTACTGAAATTGAAAACGTGATTAAAAACTTACCAACAAAGAAAAGTCTAGGTCTTGAAGGATTCACAGCTGAATTCTACAAGAAATTTAGAGATCTAATGCCAATACTCTTCAGTTAAATTGAAAGGGAGGCAATCCTCCCTAACTCATTCCTGGAGGCAAGTATTACTCTGATACCAAAACCAGAAAAAGACTCAACAAAAATAACTATAGGCCAATCTTCCAAATGAGCATCAAGGCAAAGATTCTTAATAAAATACTAGCAAATAGAATGCAGCAAATCTGCAGCAAATCATCAAGACCAAGTGGGATTTATCCCAGGAATGCAGGGATGGTTTTACATATGCAAATCAATAAATGTAATACACCACATCAACAGAGCCAAAATCAAAAATCACATGACCATCTCAATAGACACAGAACAAGCTTCTGATAAAGTCCAACACTTGTTCATGATAAAAGCCTTACTGAAAATTAGAATAGATGGTATCTACCTTAATCTGATAAAAGCTATCTATGACAAACCAACAGCCAACATTATACTAAATGAAGAAAAACTGAAAGGTTTCACTCTAAAATCAGGAACAAGACAAGGATGTCCACTATCACCACTCCTACTCAATATAGTTCTGGAAACCTTAGCCAGATAAATCAGACAAGAGAGAGAAATAAAAGGAATAAAATTAGGAAAGGAAGAAGTTAAATTATCACTACTTGTAGATGACATTATACTCTACATAGAAGACCCTAAAAACTCCATCAAAAGTGTACTAGAGTTGATAAATAAATTCAGTAGTGATGCTGGATACAAAGCCAACACTCAAAAATCAATAGCATTCCTGTACAGAAACAACACTCACTGAGAGAGAAATTATGGAAGCAACACCTTTCACAACAGCACCCCCCAAAAATAAAATAATTAGGAATCAACCTAACAAAGAATGTAAAAGAAACTATTGTACTCTAAAACACTACATTGAAGAGGATGTCAGAAAATGTAAAGATATCCCTTGCTCTTGGTTAGGAAGAACCAACAGTGTGAAAAAGGCCATACTCCCAAAACAGTTACACAGGTTTAATGCAATCACAATCAAAATACCATTAACATACCTTACAGATCTAGAGAAAACATTCCTAAATTCATTTGGAAACAGAAGAGACCTAGAATAACAAAGGCAATTCTGGGGAACAAAAGCAAGGCAGGAGGCATCTCAATCCCTGACTTGAAATTGTACTACAAAGCTACAGTGATAAAATCAACATGGTACTGGCAAAAAAATAGGCTTGAAGATCAATGTAACAGATTAGAAAATGCAAATACAACTACAAAGACACTCAGCTACCTTATATTTAACAAAGGGGCTAAACGTGTTCACTGGAAGAAAGATAGCCTCTTTAATAAATGGTGCTGGAAAAATTGGCTTTTCACATGCCCAGGTCTATCACTATGCACTAAACTAAAGTCAAAATGGATCAAAGATCTAAATATTAAAATAGAAACACTAAACCTACTGGAAGACAAGGGAGCTAGAAATCTTGAAGACGTAGGAGTTGGCAAAGAGCTCATGAACAAAATGCAAACTGCATGGGAAGTACTTCAAAGAATCAATAACTGGGATCTCATCATACTAAAAAGTTTTTGCACTTCAAAAGAAATCAACAGTAAAGTGAATAGAAAACCCACAGAGTGGGAAAGAATTTTAGCCAACTGTCCCTCAGATAAAGGACTTGTATCCAGAATGTATAAAGAATTGAAAAACATCAGCTCCCCCCAATTCAAAAACCCAATCCAAAAACGGGCAGATGAACACGCACTTCTCAGATGAAGAAATACAAAAAGCAAATAAATACATAAAGAAATGCTCAATATCACTGGTCATTCGAGAAATGCAAATTAAAACAACATTGAGATTCCATCTCACTCCAGAAAGAATGGCTGCCATCAAGAAATCAACTGATAATGACAGTTGGCAGGGCTGTGGGGAAAAAGGAACACTTCTCCACTGTTGGTAGGAATGTAGACTGGTGCAGCCACTCTGGAAATCAGCATGGAGATTCCTCAAAAAACTATGACTGGAAGTCCCATTCAATCCAGCTATTCCCCTTCTGGGAATTTTCCCAGAAAAATTGAAAATGTCTTGTCACAGTGATATTTGTGCACTCATGTTTATAGCAGTGCAATTTGTGATAGCTAAATCTTGGAAACAACCAAAATGTCCATCAACTGCAGAATGGATGAAAAAGGTGTGGTATTTTTATGCAATGGAATATTACTCAGCTATAAAAATGGATAATCTTGAGGCTTTTATAGGCAAATGGAGTCAACTTGAGACTATACTTGTAAGTGAAATAAATCAGACTCACATTTGCAAATATCGTAGTCTCCCTAGTGTAAAAAAATAAGTAATAATAAAAAAAGAAAGAGTAATAAGATCCAAAATGTACACTAGATATCATAATAATGAAAGTGAAAGAAAGTGCTTGAAAGTAAAGAACGACTGGGATAGGGGAAAAGAGAAATGGAAGGTAGGAAAAGATTATATGTATGTAGGTATATACATATAACTGTATGTAAGTACAAGTGTGCAAGATAGATAACTATACTACTAATTCTGTTAGTTCATCAAAAAGAATAGTTTGTGTTGTCATTATTTGATTGTCTTATCAGTTTTTGTGTCTGGATCTTGTAACTTGAAGAACTGCTTTTAAGATAACAATATGTAATATGTTAACTAGTGTTGATTTCTTCCTCTTGTTTTAAATTCTGTATTATTTCTAGCCTTTTTTATATTTTGCTTTTTAAAATAAAATAAAATAAGTTAAAAAAATAAAAAGGAGTCAGAAAAAATGTGAAAATTATGACTTTTATTCTGTAGAGTGCATGGAGACTGTCAAAACTATTTTAGAGCAAGAGTACACAAATAAAAGAAATTAAAAGGATAAACATTGCAAATGAGAGTAGACTCTTCAGGTTACACTCCAAGCTCTCATTTATATATACAAAGGCAAGTAAAGTGGGAATTTGAGGTGATTGAAAGTGAAGGAAGTGGAAAAAGAAATTAAAAATTGATGGGACATGGATTCCAGCAATTGTTTAAAAACATGCTGATAGTGTAAGATAAGATTCCCTTTCTGAAAGTGATTAAAATTCTGTTGGAGACATTGATGGAGGGTACACACACACGCACACACATGTGTACACAACACATATATGCACAGACACACTCCCATGTTTAGACTGCAATCAAAACAGTCAGCATTTTAGTAGCCACTTAACAACTGTAGGAATTCAGTGATGTGGGACAAAGGGGTGGGCAATATTGGTGGATTTTTTGCGAAACCTTCTTGCCTAATGAACATATTCTGAATTTTAGTTCTGGTGCTGTTGTCTATGTTCTGATACCAGATCTTACCAAGATAATATTTTTGAGGGTTCTTCAACATTGAGCTTTTCATTTTTTAACTTCATTAGTATAATAATTGTGGTACTGGGGATTGAACCTGATGGGGTTCAGCCACTGAGCTCTATCCCTAATCTTGATTTTTTTTTAGATTTTGAGACAGGTTTTTATTAAGATGCCCAGATTGGTCTTGAACTTAGGATTCCCTTGCTTCAGTCTACTGAATGGCTGAGATTATAATCATGTGCCACCATATCCAGATAATTACATTTATTTTAGCTGATACATGAGACCCATTACAATTGTATGTAATAATGGGGTACCATGTGATGTTTTGATTTGTGTACACATTGCACAATGTTTAAAGTAGGTTAAATGTAGGTATCTCTTCTAACATTTATCATTTCTTTGTGGAAAAATCTTTCAAAATTCTTTATTTTGGTGCTTTTTTTTTTTTTTTTTGTACCGAGGATCAAACTCACAATCTCACACCTGCTAGGCAGGCTCTTATGCCACTGAGCATTCTGGTTTTTGAAATGTATAATACTTTGGGTTTGCAGGTAAACCAAACTCACTGATTTTTCTTACCTCAGGCTTATCATCATTCACAGCAAAGTCATTTCCTGATTTGTGGTATTAAATATTCATTAATGAAACTGCATAACATGCTGATATCAGGAGAAAAGGATTGAAATAATGCAAGATAAGAAGATGAGAAATGTGAGACAATGGGGAGAAACAGCATTTGCTTATATTGAATTTAAGGACACTTTTTAAAAAGTTAGTTCATTGGTTTGCTTGTTATTACATGAGCAATAAGGTCTACACATCTATTACGTTTTTCTGGTATTCATGATTTCTATGTATGTTATTAGGCCCTAAATAAGAATAAATAAATGAAATCTAACTATCATCAATGAATTTATTCACTGAAGGCAATTTGTTCTTTGTTATGAGGAAAATATTGTTACATCAGTCTTTAAAAGAATAGGCAATTCCTGAGTCTCATTGGAATTGTCACAGCCTGTTTTGTCATTTTGTTTGGCTCTAATTCTTCAAAGTAAGTTGTTCTGATACAATTCACCTGACAATTAAAATGTTTCCTGTGGATATTCTTTTATTCTGTTATGACATAGCCTTGTTTTGGGAAAATAAGTGTTGGTGTTTGTGGTTTAAGATAAGTCAAGAAAAATTATTGCATACTTCAAGCAAAGAACATTTTTTCTAGTTCATATCCTTTCTTAACTGAAAATGTGCTAAGTACTCATAGCGCTTTCTCATCTACTTTAGAAAACGTACAGGAAATTCTCCAGTGCAGAATATGCTGCTGTAGCTATGAATGAACACAAGAGGACACAGTATAACAGCTGAGCAGCAACAGTGGACCAGAGGTTCTCTAATCAAGTTTGTACTTTTGCAGGATCATCCAACCTTGCTGTGGTCTACATTCCAAGATGTGTACTGGGCTAGGTTGAGATTTCTAAGGTTAGGTTTATGATTTCCCATACTGGCTGTTTATTGCAAGTTTTGTAATAAAGTCTTTAACAGCTTTATTCCATGGCATAGGATCATGATTAAGTTAGAATTTTTGAGTAATGAACATATCACAGGAAAGGTGAAATTAAAATATCCTACTTGGGAGCCTAAAGTGGATAATTTGATAGCAGAAGGCAAATGAGGCAAATGAGTTTAAGGTAGCAATGATTCAGTCATCTTAAGCAAATAATTATTAAATCTCTATTGTTGTTAAGAAATGAATTATTCTAGGGAACCAATATGATATTTACGCATGTGGGTCTAATTTATTTCACTTCTGAGTATGGTCTCAAGTCGCATCCATTTACCTATGAAAGCCTTGAGTCGATCCTTCTTGATAGCTGAATAGTACTGCATTGTATAAAAATACCACGTCTTTTTTATCCATCTTTCAGTTGATGGGTATTTGGATTGTTTCCAAGATTTGGCTACTACAAATTGTGCTGCTATAAACATAGGTGCAATTATATCATTGTGGTATGATGCTTTCGAGTCTTCTGGGAAAATTCCCAGAATGGGGATAGCTAGGTCAAATTGAACCTCTAATCTTAGCTTTTTGAGGAATCTACACACGGATTTTCACAGTGGTTGCACCAGTCTACACTTCCACCAACAATGCAGAAAGGTTGAAAGAGTAAATAAGATCCAAAATGTACAGTAGATATTGTGAAAGGGTAAGAAATTGCTCAAAGGGAAAAGACAACTGGGATAGGGGAAAGAAGAAAAAGAGGAGGGGAAAAGGAAAAAGATATAAATTTGTATATATATACATAACATAACTAAGATGATTATACTACCAATTCTATTAGTTCGTGTAAAATAATAGTTAACACTCATATGATTTGATCAGTTTTTCATGTCTATATCTGGTAATCTAAGCAACTCTTTTGAAGAAGACAATATGCAATATAACAAACATTGTTAAATTCTTATCATCTTGTTCTTTTTTTTTTTTTTTTGCACCGGAGATTGAACTCACAACCTCGCACCTGTCAGACAGGCGCTTAAGTCACTGAGCCAAACTTCCGGCCCTGGTTTTTTTGAGGCAGGGTCGCACTGTGTAGCTCAGGCCGGCCTTGTGCTCGCGTTGTAGCCCAGGTCGGTCTCGAACTCACAACGCTCCTCTTCCCTCAGCCTCCCGAGTGCTGGGATCAAAGGCGTGCTCCACCATGCCCGGCTCCTATCATCTTGTTTTCAAAGCCTATATTGTTATTGTTTTGTTTTTGTTGTTGTTGCTTGTTTGTCTCTTTTAGTATTTTTCTTTTCTGTGTTCTTTTCTCTTCAAAAAAAGAAACAAAAAAAAATAGATTATTGCCAGGCATAGTGGTGCACACCTGTAATCCAAGCACTTGGGAGACTGTGGCAGGAGTATTGTTGCAAGTTCAAGACCAGCCTGGGCTACATACTGAGTTAAGAGTCAGCCTGAAATATACAGTGAGACCCTGACTCATAAAGCCAAAAAAAAAAATGGATTATTGATCCTGATGTGGTCTCTAAGCTGGAAAATTGGCCGTAACAGGAAGAACAGATGCAAGACACTCAAAAGGAAGGAAAGGGAGACACCGTGGAACCCAGGCTGCAGAATACTGAGGCTGCATAGAGACTCTATTAGTGAGTAGATGAGCTATCAAAGTCTAAGAGATATTCAAATATGTGGTCTTTTAGTCTAGTAAAACACTTCTACATATATAACTCTTTACTCAATTTTTTGACACAACTCAGACAATTCTTAACCAGTGATGTTTCAGTTTACTATTCTTAGTCTTGTTCATTTCTCTTCTCACCAGATTAAAGACTGAGTTGCTAATTTCACATGGAATATAAAAATAGTTAAG